>CM070106.1:13155000-13200000 GCA_036178185.1 Liparis tanakae
GGCCGTCGGCCTCATTAATAAAAACATTAGGCTGATGATTGGCTATCGACCCAGGTGACGGGCTGGTTTGCTGTACACCTGCATGGCCGGGTTAATCCTGTGTGCGGGGGGTGGGGGGGGGGGGGGATGTCTCAGTTGGAGCTCAGTCACCTGTTAAATGAACACAAGTGAACATTCTCCTTCTCTGCTTCCGCCCACTTTTTTCTGTTGAATGTGTGAACGTCCTCTGATTTCTAATGCATGTGTGTGCGTGTGTGTATAAAGATACACACACCCACATATGCCCAACCACACACCCACGCACAAACAACACACACACACTCGTGACAGCATTTCATATGATTAAGACACTCTTATTTCCAGCAAAAACTAAGAACGTCAATTTCAAGGCACACTTTTAACCCTGACGACCCCCCCCCGTGTGAATGTGCACAAGACACACTCTTTTACACACACACACACACACACACACACACACACACACACACACACACACACATTTTCAGCACGTAAAAAACAGGCAGCTTCTGAATTTTTACGATGAGCAAACAATAAAGACGATTAAAACTGAAGCACGCTGTTGCTATTGTTCAAATATGCTGAAAAAAGGCTCGCAAACACACAGAGGAATACACAGGATGTACGCTGAGGCACACACACACACACACACACACACACGGGGCGCTGAGGGTGGAGTATAAAAGGGGCATCCTTCCCACTCAACAGAGAAGTGCTCTCCTCACTCTCACACACTCCTCTGACACTGAACCTCATTTCTCAAGGTAGGGAAACCGCTCTGTTTTTATTATTGTGTGACGGACCGGAGCGTCAGGCATTTTACAAGATGTGATTATATTGTCTACCCTTCATCTTCAGACTGCATCAGACATGGAGGCAGTTTTCATGAAAAGTCCAAATATGTTGTAATTTTGTGTACATTTTTGCTTTTGTTTGGTTTATTTCTCACACGTCAAACGATGCAAATATGTAACATTTTGGTGTATTTATTCTAAACTAATGACAAGATTCACATTTTAAATAATGAAGATGTTTTACATTTTTCTTTTAATCTTACTCAATTTATTTCCAGAGATGAATTAGATTAGATAAAATAAAATAAACTTTATTTATTCCCAGTGGGTGAAACTCATTTACCACCAAAAATATGTTTCCCCCCGGAACCTAAATGTGTGTAAACGAGAGATTCTCTGACAGTCGGGTCACTCTGACCCTCTGAGATCCAGCCTTCCTCCTCCGCCTGCTGCGCCCCCGGATGACGGGGTGAATGGGGCTGTTCTCTGATTCACGCTCTTTCCCTTTTTATTTTATTTTGTCATTTATTTTATATTTATCAGTCCAAAAAGAGGAACTGTGTGGCAGACAGACTCAGTTGTGTTTTTTGCGTGTGGAAGGTGACAAGGAGTCAGGAGACGAGCAGGCATCTCAGATTCACCTTTCCGCTGTGTGCTCCTCTCTCTCTCTCTCTCTCTCTCTCTCTCCAGATGACTGCAGGTCTGTGTGTGTGCGTCGTGCTGGCGGTCTTGTGCGCCAGCTGTTTGGGGCTCCCCTTCTCCTCCCAGCCTCTCGACGAGGGCCACCGCTCCTCGTCCGCCGCTTCTCAAGGTACGGGCGAGCAAAGAGAACAAAAAGGGGCACGTCGCACCAACACAACACAGTGAGTTTCCTCATCTGACATCTTTTGTTTGTTTGTTTGTGTTGAGCAGCGTTCCTCGAGGGTGACATGCACACCTTGGGAGAGTCCCGCCTCCAACACAGCCGCTCTGCCCTCCAGGTGAAAGCTCTTCCTCCGGCTGAGGAGGATGCCGACTCCCGAGCCAACCTCAGTGAGCTGCTGGCAAGGCTCATCTCCTCCAGGAAAGGTGTGTGTGTGTGTCTGTGTGTGTGTGTGTGTGTGTGTGTCTGTGTGTGTGGGTGTGGGTGTGGGTTTGGGTGTGTGTGTGTGTGTGCGCGTGTGTGTTTCTGTTAGTTTGCATCATACCTGCAGCTCCGGCAACATCTTGAAGGATGTTCAAGGAGTGTGTTGAGGAGAAAAAATCCTCAGGCAACTGCACATATTTGGTTCATCTTCCGAGACGAGTCTCCTCTCCCCGTCCTCCTCCCCTCGATCTCGCTAATTACTGGAATCGGCGAAGAGCCATCTTAGTAAAACGAATTAGTGGCTCTGAAAAGCTTTTGTGGTTTGAAAGAGCGCGTATTAGTGTGCGTGGGCTTCCGGCCATTCCCCTGATATTATCTTATTTCACTTTTTTTTCCTCCCATCTGACTCCCAGTCGGTCTCCTTTTTCTTTTTGTTGTTCGTCTTCCTCAATGCTGAGAGACGAAGCCCTCGACCCTCATGTTCAGGGCTCTGATCTATGATCAATACACTCAATACGCTCAATACGCTCAACGTCGAGACCTGAATCTTCTGCCTTGGGGTCCACATGCCATCGACAAAGACTCTCCGAAAGCTCTGCAGACAAAGTTTTCCCTCCGTCTTCAGCGACATTTGCATATTCAAGCCGCAAAACTTATCGTCTGCTGTTGTGTAAGTGTAAATAAATGCAAGAAAAACGGACAGCGAAGACCATCAAATGTCAAAGGGCACGTTGGAATCGATAAACACGTGTGTGTGTGTGTGTGTTAGCCGCGCGTGTGCGTGTGCGTGTGCGTGTGCGTGTGTTTGTGTTTGTGAGTGTCCGTGTTGGTGTGCTCGCTGTTCACTTTGCATGTTCGGTCGTAGGAGGTGTCGTTGTCGAGCCTTCTGCAGCCAATCCGAGCACGCCGGGGAACTTAGACACCGTGTGTGTGTCTGTGTGTGTCTCTGTGTGTGTGTGTGTGTGTGTGTGTGTGTGTGTGTGTGTTGCGTAGGAGGATGTGGGTGGACTGAAAACAGAATCTCTGCTAGCGCTCAATTGATTACCAAAAGCGATCCTCCTTCTGTTTTGCAAGAAGGGAGGTCATGTGTAAGGGAGAAGAAGAAGAAGAAGAAGAAGAAGAAGAAGAAGAAGAAGAAGAAGAAGAAGAAGAAGAAGAAGAAGAAGAAGAAGAAGAAGAAGAAGAAGAAGAAGAAGAAGAAGAAGAAGAAGAAGAAGAAGAAGAAGAAGATCATTTGGAGGGAATGGATACACGTGTCGGCCGCGCATGAACACACACACACGCATGGACACACAAGGGCACAGTAATAGCACGCTGTCACCCGAAAGTCCAGCTGGTGTTGGAACGTCGCCCTTTTTTATTTCGGTGTTGTGTGAACTCGAGAAAGAGACAATTAAATGTCCATGGAAGCAAAACGGCTCCACGACATTTAAAAAAAAAAAATAGTCCCGAAAACCACACAAACACAAATCAACCAAAACAACCTTATTCTCTGGGATCAACAAACCCCAGATTGTACAAAGTGTAATATGTCGAGGAAATCTGACTAGACTAACTGTCTGAAATTTTGAATTAAAAAATCCAGCTGTGAAAAATATTAAAAGCATCGATCACCGCGGATACATTTGAGTGCATTAAGAGCAGCGAGAGCCTCACTGGCGTCCGATTTCACGCTGAAACTACCACCGGATGTAATAGATAGGAGATGATTTAGTTATCATAAAAACACTTAACAAATCCTCTAGCCGTGTTTCATACAATAAAACAAACACAACGTTTTACTCTTATCGCAACACGTTTCTACGGAAACCAAAAAGCAGGACCACGAACCTCGTGCTCGATAAACTGAGGAATACTGATCTCCCTCCTGCTCTGTTCCCCCTCCGCCCACTCTTTCTGTCACCTTCACTCCTCCTCATCATCCTCCCCACTCCTTCTCCTCCTCCTCTTCATCATCCTCCCAGGTTCTGTGCGTAGAAACTCCACGGCGAACAGCAGAGCCAACGGACTGAGCACCAACCACCGGATAGCAGACAGGGACTACTTGGGCTGGATGGATTTCGGCCGCCGCAGTGCAGAGGAGTACGAGTACTCCTCGTAGAGGGAAGTCACGGCTCAGACCCCACGTGGGAAAAAGGAGGGGAAGAAGAAGAAGAAGAAAACTCGCAAACGGGCTCCCCACTGTCTCACAATAAAGAGTCGATTTATGATGTATTTGTTGTACATTTGTTTGTAAAACTGTAATAATGCAATATACATATGCCAAATTTTACAGAAAAGCGCTCACGGTTCAAGGGTTGTTTGTTTCTGGTTTCTTTATCATTTCGAGTGGAAACGATCGGGATGTTTGTGAAGATCTATTGGGACTAACTGGACTGAATAAAGGTTGGAAATATCACACTCTGCATGATATGAATATTCTTCCAATGCAATATGCACGGCGCCTGAATCGGAGCCATTAACATACATTAGGTGTCAAAACCAGGATTATTTGTGGCACCTCATTACTTCTGTTATGAAATCTAATAAATCAGGAGAGACACCGTGAGTGTGTGTGAAGACTTAACACACACACACACACACACACACACACACACACACACACACACACACACACAGTCACGTTAGTGATAGTTTATGAGGACGGCCTTTTGAGTAAAGAGGATATAAAATCATCATTAAACGACTTAATGCATTTTATTTGTTCCAAATCTTTATTAAGACTTATTCAATTCCAAAATCAGTGTCATACAGATTTCTCTGTTGGTTCAAACTAATCGGTCCCATTCCAAGTCTTCCTTTCCCTCTTCCCTCCACTCCACAAGTCCCCCAGACTCTTTGGCTGGTTTTACATGCACAAAAAAAATCAAATGTTTGTGTCTTCCAACTGAAAGTCTGCCACTTGCTTCTCTAACTTTTTAATTGCGAGAGAAATTATTCCTTTTTTGGCAAGGGTGTGAATTTAGTTGGGGATGCATAAAGGAAGATGTGGGAAATACATGGTTAATGTGTTAACACGTGTATAGCACTATACCTTATATTTATGTCCCTGGGACTAGACTGACTTTATCTGTGCAACATGTGTCCCTGGAGGTTTATTTATTTAATTTATTTAATTTAATTTATTTATTTTATTTGTTTTGCACGATTCAAACAATAAAACTAAATAAAAATCACAACAGAGATACATGAATATCACAATGCAGGAAGGGACAAAAGCCAAAAAAGCCACCTTTATAATATTTAACATTTTACAAAATTACAAACATAAAATGAAAAATGCATAAGATAGACAATAAAAGAAAAAAGAAAGAAAGATGGTTCCCCCACTGAAGGGGAAGTTGTTTGTTCACCTCAGTTTTGTGGCGTGAACCGGATTTGGTTTACGTCACAAACTCGAAAGCCAATCGCGCGTCCCGTAAAGTGGAAATGTGATCACGTCCGTTGTTATTCTCTATAAACACGGGACGGGTCACTAAACACAACTAAGTGGTTTTGTGGTCTAAACGTCCTCCTTCTTTATTCTGAAAATACAATATGTATTGTAACGAGCGAATTCTCAGAATTACTCAATGAGGGAAAAAATCACATGAGCTTCCATCTTATCTTTTTTATTATTATGTATTGTTGTTTCCTTTTACAAACGACAATAGGTTAAACAAAATATGATTCAAAGCAGAATATTTTTTTAATCTAGACAAAAATAGAGAGTATTTTTAACATATTTTAAATCGTATCTGGAGGGGAACTGTGTAGATTATTGTATATAAAGAGTATTTGAAGCCACATCCGGACCGTGTCCCTCCAGATAATAACAGATCATTAAATCTTTATTGAAATGGGGATCCGAGAGAAGTGCGGTTCTTGTCCATCCAGAGGAAGTCTGAACTCATCAGTGTTGTGGATGTGAATTTATTCTTCTGTTGTATTTTCGTTTAGCTTCATATCTTAAAATGTCTCATATCTATTGAACTATGAAAAATGCAGATTCCTTAGTTCCTATCATTTATTATCCTATCTTTTTTAAAACATGAATCGTTACAAGTAATAAACTAAATGTATTAAAATAAAATAAAAAAACTTGTATTCTTCTGCTATTCAAATGGAAACAAAAAGAGAGCAGCCATTTTTTTTAAACTACTTTTCCCTCGTCGTTACCCGCTGCTCAAACCATGGAATGAACTAAATCGCTGATGGATTATGGATAACGAAGCTGCGCTGCCGCCTGTGAAGGGAGATGCGACTGATGCTGAGATGAAGGGTCAGCGTGCACAAAGGAGATGAAAGTCAAGCGTCACTCAAGAAGCGGGTTGGGGGGAACGTCGGGAGAACATCTTCAGAAGAACGGCAAGATCATTATGAGCTTTAACGTCTGTGTTAAATATTGAAACGGTTTCCGGAAACTGATATCGGTTTAAATTATTAAAGCAGCCTCAAAATATATCCTAATATTGCTTTTGGCTCCTGTGCCTGGAGGATGGATCTGGTGTCACGATGAAGAACCTCTTGAAGCTCCTTGAGCCCAAAGGCAGTAAAAAGAGACAAGATGACTTGACGCCAAAGACGCAAACAACGAAAGACGAAAGAGGAGAGAGCGCCCATGGTTCAACCTGCAGACGGTATTATTACCGAGGGGAAGAGGAGGGACACCGCAACGGTAGCGGATTGTGATGAAGGGGCCCGTCACGCCGCTCCTGGCCCGGCGTGTTAAGTGAAAGACGCCGTGAGAGGTGCAGCCGGCAATCGATGGACAAAGCAGACGCCTTGAATTATTCAGAGAGGTGTTTTTTGGACGCCTCGGGGGAAAGAGTGGGTTTGCCGTGTCTTTATATGTGTGTGTGTGTGTGTGTGTGTGTGTGTGTTGGGCATCGACTACATTGACCCAGAGGGCAAGGTTGCACTTGAATCAGAAATTTAAAGAGAGTTGAGATTCCGAGAGGGCTATGGGAATTGACTCAAACCGTAAAGATCTGAGGCCGACTTGAGAGTTAAAGGATCTAAGGAGGTTATAGGCTTCAGAGGGACGGCCAGTAAGTGTGTGTGTGTGTGTGTGTGTGTGTGTGTGTGTGTGTGTGTGTGTGTGTGTGTGTGTGTGTGTGTTGGGGATGTGTGGACGTTGATATCTGCGACGGCCTTGTGCAGCCCTGCAACACGGAGCGACTCGGGCACTCACACATGCATTAGTGCTCCGGGCTTCGTGCGCTAATGGAGAAGAAGCCACACACCGGTGAGAGGAACACGAGCTCCGAGAGGCCGTAATGAAGAGCCAGCGGCGGCGGCGAGCAGATGGTCCGAGCTCTTCCTGTACGAAACTGGCTCGACCGCCCTCGTCTTTCACTTTCTGTTCTCACAAAATGTCCATTTAACTCTCAGATCAACTTTAGTCAATCCAAAGGCTTTTTTTTTACTGGCAGATGAAAGCGAGGAACTGGTGGTAAAGACAGGGAAGCAGAGCGCTCTCCAAAAAATATAATTCAAAGCTGCTACGATATTAATTCAGCTTGCAACCATCAACCCCGTTATGCAACAGCAAATTAAGATAGTGATGTCATTTTGAGAACACTTTGACACTTAAAGTTCAGGCTTTTACACAGTTGGTGCTGGGGGGGACCAATATGCAAAATACTCAACTGAAAATATTTTGCATTTAAAAAAATCCAACCAGCAGTGATGAAAATGTGTGACAGTTGCAACTCTTCTTCTTATTGACCCAGAGCAGCGTCTGAGGTAAATTGTTTGGCGACTTTATTGACTTTCCTTTTAGGAAAATCAATTTGAGGGAATTTGCCTCTGTTTAACAGTTATACGCAGTTCAGTGCTCTTATTGTGAAAGGTACAGAATGAGTGGATCCGTTGAGCCATTGTCAGGGTTGAACAAAGTGAGAAAGTGTGTTACCTCTGTTTGTCTGCGTCGTGAGGCAATACATTGCACATTTTGAATAAGTCTGTTGCGCACAACCTATATGGGTGATGCTTTTATTCACCTCTTGATATTCACTATAGGAAAGTTTCAAAACTACATTTTACAAACATGTGTGAAATCATTGTATTGGGAATTATGAAGTGTGCATCTCTTCCTGTGGGGCTAGACTAGTGGATCCCTTGGATCCTGGCTAAATACCTTCTTTAAGTAAGTGTATCTGTTAGAGGACTATAGTATTTGCTGTATTGGGGCTAATAGGTGTCTAGGACTTGGGTATCTCGGGCTCTGCCCTCCCCCTTTTCTCATCCTCCCTCAACGACCGCACTTACCGGGTAACGTGGAGAGGATCTGGGGATGATCCTTGCCCTCTCACTACTGGGGTCCCTCAAGGCGCCGTCCTGGGGCCCCTCCTCTTCTTCTTACTCAGAAGGCTGCGCAGACTCTGGTCCAGCTTCTGGTCCAGCTTCTGTTGCAGCTTCTGGTCCAGGCTCTGATCCAGGCTCTGGTCCAGGCTTATTTTATTACTTATGGTATTACTTATGGTATTACTTATGGTATTTTTGTAGTTTGGCTTTCTTGAAGAAATGTTACTTTCTTGATTCTTGTTGTTCTGACTTTCATTCTGACTCGTGGTTGAATTAAATTCAGCCAAATCTTTCATGCTCGAACCTCAGGTAGACTGCAGCAGACGATAAACAATGAATTAAATAAATAGTAAGTAAGTAAATGAGTAAGCAAGTGAATAAGTAAGAAAATCAACTAATTTGAAAGTAAGTAAACTTTTCCCTCAAAAGAGAAATGTTCGTGGGTGTTTTTTTTGTTGAATTGGAATCAGGCTGCAATTCCACATTTCAATATTTTTTGGATCACACCTCCCAAAATTATTGAAATTAATTGTTTGAGAGCAATGAATGCCTGCATGTAGAGGACCCGGTTAGCACCTGAGGGTGTTTCACCTGAGTGGATTTGATCTTGTGATAAATCACATGTCCAAAATGTTCAGCTCAGAGGATAAACATCCCCAGTGAAAGACGTCAGTGACATTTTAAACAGACTTTCATCTCATTTCTTCATATTAAGACTCCCCAGCTG
This sequence comes from Liparis tanakae, assembly GCA_036178185.1. Lineage (NCBI taxonomy): Eukaryota > Metazoa > Chordata > Actinopteri > Perciformes > Liparidae > Liparis > Liparis tanakae. Next base: position 13,163,894 of record CM070106.1, read on the forward strand.
CCAAGAGCGGCATCTTTTTGATTATTGCCAACCTCTCGAGGTTTAATAAGCAGCCCTCATGTCCCTTAGAGCAGATACAGATGGTGGATGTGTAATGGATTATACTTCACATACTGACTGCTTTCTGTTTATTCGTGAGCTCCATCTGGTGGAGGGGAAGACGATGATTACCTGTCTGGGAATCCTCTTGAAGAGGGTAAAAACACACACACACACACACAGATGGAAAAATCATACGATTCAGTTATTTTTATTTTGAAAAAACAACCCCTCCTGACACAAATACCCCCAATTACTGACAGTGATGTGTGGTTATTGGATACTCACTACTTCCTTCGTGAGCTGAATTGTAGTGAGCACATGTGAGACAGATACTTTTTATGAAAAATAGGTTAAATTCGTAGGATTTGTTTAAATAAATAAACATAAGTGCAACTTTCTTCACCAACCCTCAGTCCAATAGAAGGAGAACATAAATGATCAAAAATAGATGGCCGAGGCACTGTGTTGCTTCATATCCCCAAAAGCCTCCGACCACAGCAGGCTGAGACGCCACTTCCCTTCGCTCCTCGTCCTCTTTGAGGCTCCTCGTCCTCTGTGAGGCTCCTCGTCCTCTGTGAGGCTCCTCGTCCTCTTTGAGGCTCCTCGTCCTCTGTGAGGCTCCTCGTCCTCTTTGAGGCTCCTCGTCCTCTGTGAGGCTCCTCGTCCTCTTTGAGGCTCCTCGTCCTCTGTGAGGCTCCTCGTCCTCTGTGAGGCTCCTCGTCCTCTGTGAGGCTCCTCGTCCTCTCTGAGGTTCCTCATCCTCCATGGAGTTCCTTCGTTCTTCTCTGACGCCTCAGCGCATCGATCCGTCGGCGGCCACATCAACTTCCGTCTAATGGCCAATTAGCAGCTAAACCAAAAGCGTCTTTAATACTGACTGAGAATCCATTTCATGATTTGTCCAAAGCGACATGTCGGACTCACACCTATTCACGTCAGGAGGGATTTGGGGGAAAAGAAAGAGAGACAGAGAGAGAGAGAGAGAGAGAGAGAGAGCAAGACAGACAGACAGAGAGAGAGAGGACGGTAGGGTGACACATCTTTGGGTAATTGGTGTAACGTTTCATTGAAAGAAATGTTGGATCTTAATGGAGGAATAGAGAAGAAGAAGAAGAAGAAGAAGAAGAAGAAGAAGAAGAAGAAGAAGCAGGAGGAGGAGGCGAAGAAGGAGGAAAAGGAGAAGGAGAAGGAGAAGAAGAAGGGCGAGGGGGAGGAAGAGACGGAGGAGCAGGAGGAGAAGAGGAAGAAGAAGCAGAAGAAGGAGGAGGAAGAGAAGGAGGAGCAGGAGGAGAAAGGGAAGAAGAAGAAGAAGAAGAAGAAGAAGAAGAAGAAGAAGAAGAAGAAGAAGACGGAGACGACAAAGAGTGAAATAGTGCGATTGCAGATTGAAGCGATCGTGGATTTTTATTAGAGAACGACGTCTATCCAGCAGAGTCATTCTCCAAAGCAGGATGATGTGAGTACAGCACCGGGTGATATCTCAATATATATACATATATATATAATTTATATTACGCTTTTAAAGGGTTAGTTCACCCAATTACCTAAAATGATACATACTTGGTTTTGTATTCCCAGATTTGTTCATGCGTGTCCAAATTAACGCATCTTAGTTGCTTCATGAGCAAATAAAACCAAATCTATCTGCACGTCTGTATATATCATGAGACAAATGGGTGTTTAGATATTTGAGACCACAGTGGAGGGGAAACCAATCCACTGCTCTGCATTAACTTTATAATGTGTGAAGGAGCCTCGTTGACATTTTTAGGAAGCACTTTGTCTAAATGTCAGTCATTAAAGACAAAGACATTTAGACAATATGCAACTGGTCTAATAATGGAGCTTTAATAAATCAGAAAGCAATATGTTGGCAGGTGCCTTTGCTAACTACGGTACCTTGCAACACGTTAGCTTAAATACTCCTTTGACATGCTAAAAAACAAACGGTGTTAGCGATAGCTACAGGCATGCGTTAGCCTTTAAGCCCGCGGTTGCATAATATAAACTAGAATGGGCACTCGGTAGAGCGCATACCTTCGCATATCACAAGATTGAATTATGAACAATTTGGCACTAGTTTCACGCAAATCGGATGCTAATTAACCGAGATATCGCAAATTTACGTTTTTCACCTTTTCGTGACCTTGACCTTGGCCTTTGACCCAATCACTCCCAAAAACTAATCGATTGTTTCTTGGGTCATGATCAATCATCCCACCAAGTTTCATAAGAATCGGCTCAGTTTTGTCTGATTTAGACGAATAACAAGTTTTTCATCTTTTCGTGACCTTGACCTTGATCTTTGACCCAATCACTCCCAGAAACTAATCGATTGTTCCTTGGGTCATGACCAATCATCCCACCAAGTTTGATAAGAATCGGCTCAGTTTTGTCTGATTTAGACGAATAACTGACGGACGGACGGACATATTCACAAACGCCGGCGAAAACATTACCTTCTGCATTTTCAATGCGAAGGTAATAAACCCTTCAAACCGGCGTAGCTGGATGTGCAGAGCGACGGACATGTTTACGTGTGACCGGGTTATCGGGCTAAACCACAGACTGAGCTTCACCACATTGCTGTGGGCCAGGGTAGCATTTAGCTAACGTGGATCTAGTAAGCTAGCTAAACAAACAAACAACCACAGAAATGCCGTTTGTAACGTCCGTCGTGCTCTGATTTTATTTAATGTGCGGCGCCGATTGTTTCCCCCTCTGTCTCCATGAATTTGGCCCCTACAAGCACGAAAGGGTGGCCGAGCGTCTGTGAGGAACCACAGCGATGAGATGGGGCGACCGCGGGTCGGCGGTTCAGCCCCCGCCCTCGTCGATGTGTCCTTGAGCAAGACGCTAAACCCTGAATTGCTCCCCGTAGCCGTGTCTACGGTGTATACATGTAAAGTGACTGTGAGTACCTTTAAAAAGCGCTACATAAATGAAACGGATTATTAATGCTTGATAGTAGTCGTTGTCGTACGGTGTGAACAGTTTGAGTCTCTGGGCTCCGGGCGACTGGTCAACAGTCGCCCCCCCCCCCGGCCCGGTCTACTCCTGGGGCCCCGGGGCCTTCATGGCCATGCTGGCCCCGACCATGGCCGGATAGCTCCGGTTCCTCCTCATGCCATCGGGCCCGAAGGGGGATCCGGACCGGCGCAGCCCGCCGAGCGGCCCCACCATGGGGCCGGGGCTCATGGCGCGGCCCCCCGGGCCCCCGGCCACCCCCAGCCGCTTCACCTTGTCCAGCAGGTTGAGGTTGTGGACGGTCACGCTGACGTCCGTCTGGCTCTCGCAGTCCTTCCCCCGCTGCCGGCCCCTCCTCCTCACCTCCTTCAGGATGGAGCGCGCCGGATTAGACGTGAGGAAGTTGTCGTAGGACGGGCTCTTGAAGTCGAAGCCCGCGGACGTCGGCGTGGACGACGCTCGGCGTCCCGTGGGCGAGCCGGGGGGGGTGGAGGGGTGCAGGGGGTCGGGGTGGGGCGCTCGGTTGGGGGCGATGGAGGTGCTGAACAGGACTCCTCCGTTGCCCGGACCGTATTCCGAGCCCTGGCTGTGGTGGTACATCGCTGCGGAGATCCCTCTATCCTGGAGGAGGCGCACTAACCCCAGGGAGGTGCTGGTGGTGCGCGTTGCATCTCTGCACAAAACACAGGCAACAAATGAGAGTCAGCGGCACACCGACGGGAAAAGAAATTACAAATCATTTAAAAACTGAATTTATCATGTCTCAACTGAATTATTTCATGATGAAAACATATATTTACATATCACAATACACTATAAGTACATTGAATATACAGTTTACACAAAGAAATAGTCATTCATTTATTTCTCTATAATTTTACTTCAAACTGGTTTTGCACTTAAAGCCCCACTATGTAACTTTTCCACCATAAAATAACAGCTTGAAAAAAATGGTGCCCCTACAATGACTTTTAATATGTTGATTTGCGCCTCCGCCACTGCCATCGGGGGTCTGTGGGCTGAATACTGCTGAATGTAAGTTGTTGGGACCGGCCCGGTACTTCCGGTTGAGGAACAGGAAGTACGTCAACTTGCTTTCTGGCAGTGATTACGCAACGTCATATAGTGCCAGTCCACACTCACAGGTGACTTTTTATTTGCTCCACTACGCGACTCGTACAGACAGAATGACATGCACGCATCGACCAGCTGGCAGATCAGCTGTGAGGGCGTGCCTGAAGAGCCATATATGGCTCAGAGCCAGACGTTAAATACCTGAAGGGGGCGCTACAGGGGAAAAGTTACATAGTGTCGCTTTAAGTTCTTCAATTTATTGAGGAAATACTTTAATTTAAGTATTTAATTCACACATGATAAGCAATGCAATGTGCTTTTTGAAACACAAAGGTGGGAAAACTTACTCTGTTACTTTTACGAAGTGAAACCTGTAACAAGCTGCCTACTTATTAAGAAACATTCACACAACAGAAAAAAAGATTTTTCTATAAAACTGTAAACAAAGTGATATTCTGGTGCATTGTGGGAGCCGTGCCTGAGGTTAGTGGAGGACTCTGACGGCCTGAGGCCGAGCCTCCGGGCCGTGGAGGGCGTCGCGGCCGGAGTTCCCAACAAGGCGCTGGTCATCACGCAGGAGGACGACGTCGGGACGGAGTTACTGGACAAGAAAAGGAATCAGAAACACTGAAAACATGATAACTCACTTTCTCAATAGCTCATCATTGTAAACTGACATTTTTACTTTATTTCTCCTCCACGAGCACCTGCATGTATTATCTACTGACGACTTAGTGAATGTTGTTGCTTGGACGCGTTCCCACCTCAGCTGTTGTTTGGATTTGATTCGTCCAGTGGGATTTAGTCAAATTCAGACTGAGTGCACATTTAGCACTCTAAAGGAGCATCGTCACGCCAAGCTGCATTAATATATAGATTGTGTTGTGTTATAACATCCTTTTTAAAAGCAGAGGAGGCTCTAACACACAGGTGTCAAACACATCGTTTTACGTGGTCCCTGACTTGAAGACACGTGATCACCTTTTAATAAAGACATTTAAGAAGAATATCCTGTGCTTTTATTTTTATTTTGTATTTTGAAGGTTTCAAATTAAATGGATTTGTGTTATAATATTAGAGAAATGTTCTCCTGTACAATATTTCTACACTAAAATAAACAATAATCAAATGCAAAGAGAGTTATTTAACCATAAATCCAGGAGTAAATAAATCTGTTTGCGATGTGTTTGAAAACTGCTGATTGTTGCAAAAAAGCAAAATTTTGCGTCTGTTGATTACGAATGAATTCAAGATCAAAGAGAGACTTTGAGAGACTCAAAGGGGGAGGGGCCACGGACAGCCGACGCCCGTCGCTTACCTCGGCGTGACCCGCGTCAGCTCGTCAGTCGGGTGGAGGATCCGGCACGTTGTGAAGGTGTAGGTGGAGCTGGTGTAGGCCATGCATTTACCTGGGTAGTATGCCGCTGCAGGTGAAAGGCGTGGTTTAAAAACAACACGTGTTCCAACGGTGGACGCCAATAAGGTCAACGGCGGGTCCTCACCCAGGATGTCGGTGTTGCTGAGATGTGGCGATGGGGAGAGTGGAGAAAGTAAAGCGAGGCTGCGCGGAGGGGGCCCGAGGCTTTCTGCGTTACCCGTGCTGGAGGTGGAAGTGCAGGTGAAGGTGGAGGTGGAGGTGGAGGTGCAGGTGGAGGTGGAGGTGCAGGTGGAGGTCGAGGCCACGGCTGGCGAGGCAGAGGTAGAGGAGGAGCAGGTGGGAAGATTCTGGAAGTATTGCTCCCCCGGTTCCTCCTCCTCAAAGCTACCCCATGGATAGGCCTGTTGACAATGCAGCAACAAGCATTACATAGTATTACTTGTGGCAATAAGTTATTAGAAGTAAGATAGACAGTATTTCGCGTATGTCAAGTTCTTATATATTCTCTAAATATCTAAATAAACTCTGCCTGAGTATTTCCAAAATTATTTTGGTCAAATGTCACTAAATTATCATCGACTTCTCCCATGGAATTAATTATACAGTAAAAAATGTATGTATGTGTGAGTGAGGTGGCGCCATCTAGTGGTGAGGTCGCAGATTGCAACCAACTAAAAGTTCTCCTGCGTGAAAACGATCTAGTGTTTGTCCCGTCTGGGCTACTGTAGAAACATTGTATGTAGACACACACACACACACACACACACACACACACACACACACACACACTGACCTGCTCCAGCTCTAGTTCGAGCGGTCTGTAGCCCTTCGGCACGACTCCCGGCCTGGCGTCCAGGATCACGCCGAGGTGCGGCTGTGCCAACTGCTGCCAGTGATGCAGCGTGGCAGAGCCTGGTGGAGAGACATGAACACACACACACACACACACACACACACAGATACAATACTAAACACTTATTCATGATATGTAAGCGATTCTTTTATCGTTTGCCATTAAATGCTTTTGATATGTAGCTTTCTGGAAAATACAGCGATGCTCACGTGTCCCATAATTTCATAAAAAAGTTTAATATGCTTCACTAACAACTTATACCTTTCAAATATATAAAATGTGTAGTTATTGTGTTTGTGTTACTGGTGCAGGTAGATGTCTCGTACAGTAACGACAGATGGGCTGATACAAGAGTAACACAATAACCATTAAAAGTATGTATTTAATGCTAATAATTGCTTTTCTAATAATTCTGTTTCACAAGCATATTCATTACATGAGCGATCAAGATGAAAAGCAAAGGTGAGATGCGATGAAGAGCAGAGGAACAGGACGACAATGAAATGGAGGAGCAAATAAAATGAGAAAAAAGGTTTTTATTATTCATGTGAAGAATTAAAAGAAAGCAAGCAGACACAGAAACCATAGATAGAAGAAACAGGTAATTAAATAATAAATAGAAAAGGAACACATAAAGATAGAATAATACAGATTATAGGAAATGAGAAGGCGTAAAAACAAATTAACAAATAAATAGAAGCAATCGTCGGGTTTCTTTAAGCCTTTCTCAGTTCTCCATGTTTTGCCTCCTCCTCGGATTAAGGGTTTATGAGGATTATAACATACATTAAACCAAAGCATGTATGGGTCGTTTTGATAAATGCCTCGACTCCTAGACTCTTAGACTCCTAGAGGTGAGGAAACCAAATCCAGGATGCACAAACGAGGAACTGAGAAAGGCCTCGTGTCATTTAGCTGTGCTTGGAGATGTAGTATGAATTATGACCACTAGAGGGCAGCGCAGGCCAACCGCAGCCACCTGTAAAGGTAAACAACTGAATCACCGGAGGATAATTAAACTATCAGGTGCTGAAGTAAAAAACACCATCTGTGACACTAAGTGGAATAGTATCCATCTAATGTAGAGTCTATTCTTTTTATGCAGAACTTTGGTTCCCCTAATTTAGTTTGTCTGTTCTTAATTTATTTGTAATTTATTTTGTTTTTAATTAAAACTTTTTTTTTTTACATTTTAATATATTCTTTTAATTTAAAAGGTGCTATATGAATAAAGTTATTATTATTATTATTATTATTATTATTATTATTATAATGTGAGGTCTGTTTCCCTTGTTCCTCTCTCCCCAATCCCCCTCTGCCTCTCCTTCATCTTCATCTTCCTCCTTCCCTTCTCTCACTCTCTACCACGGCTCCGGTCTAGCTCGCCCATTCCCGGCCTCTCCCGCTCTCCAGCTCCGCCCCTCTCCCTTTCTCGGTCCCGCCCCCTCACCTTCGAGCGGCTTGACGATCTGGAGTTTGTCGGGGAGGTAGGGCCCCCGCGAGGCCCACAGGTGGAGGTTCCCGAGGGACATGATGCTCTCCGAGGGGCTCGCGGCGCTCTCCTGGAGCGAGGAGTCGTGCAGACCCCCGTGTCCGCCCCCCCGGCGCCGCTCTCTGTCCTCCTCGAAGAAGCGCCTCTCGCTCAGGTTGTTTTGTCGGCGCAGAGACAGGCGGCGCAGGGCGAGGCGCAGGTCCTCCACGCCGCTCGCCTTCTTCTCGCGGCCCTCCGAGCCGCTGCAGAGGAAACAGACCAAAATATGACAACGATGTAATAAACCCGACGGCGAAGGCCCTCTGGATGCATGCGTAGGTCTAGAAACATGTCCGTTAATTGCTCCTCGCCTCTCCTGATTGGCCGCCGTGTCCATCAGGATGCTCTGCGTTCGGTTGTCAAGGGCGACGCCGGAGCGAGGCGTGCAGAGGCCGCTGGACTGGGGCGAGGTCCGCGCCGACAGAGACTGGTTGGAGCCCGGGATGTTGGCGCCGGTCGGGGTCAGCGAGCACTGGCGGACCGTCTGGTTGATGTTCTTCACCGTCTCGAACACGCGCTTGCGGTGAAACCTGAGGAGAACCGAGCGGAGAACCGGACGCGTGAGCACGAGTTGATGTTCTGTTTTCTTTCTTTTCCTTTTTCTAGAGTCCTGGCGTACTTCTGCTCCTCGCACTCGGGGTCGTCCAGAATCAACTCCTTCCTCATCGTCCCCTCGATCTCAGCGGCCAGAGAATCCTGTAACACAGAGTCCTCCAGGTGAAGGACTGGAGGTCATCACACACACACACACACACACACACACACACACAGACACACACATGTACACACAGACACACATGCACACAGACACACACACAGACAGACACAAACACACACACACAGACACACACACACACAGACATACACACACACACACACACGCCCACGCACAGACAAACACACACATACACCTACAAACACACGCACACATATGAACTCACACACAGATGCAAACAGACACAGACACACAGGCGCACGCACACACACACACACACACAGACACAGACACACATACACACACACATTAACGCACACACAGACACATAGACACATGCAAACACACATACACACAGACACACACACATGTACGCACACATACACACACACACAGACACATGCAAACACACACATACACACAGACACACACACACATACAGAGATACACACACAGACCAACAGACATACACACACTTACACACCTGGACACACACCCATACCTATACACACACACACACACACACACACACGCACCCTCACCATGGGGTACAGGCCCAGGGGGTGGAAGCGCCGCGGCGTTCCTGCAGGGAAGCTCCGGTTTCTCAGCTCCTTCAGCTCCTCGTGGGCCTCGTGCAGCATCTCGATGCACTCCAGGTACGTCTCGTCCAGCTGCTGCAGCTGTTTGAGCACACACACAAACACACACACAAACACACACACGTTTGGGTGAATTCAAGTGTCAGATTGTGGTGATGGGCGGTGGTGTGGAGGTTACCTCAGCTGTCAGCTGCCTCTGGGCCTCCTTAGCTGCCACCAGGTGTTGGGACAGCTCCTCGTTCTCCACCGCGTACTACACACACACACACACACACACACACACACAACACACACACACACACACACACCAGGGTGTGACTCAGCAGAACACCAGCAGAACATGACAGCGGTGAACCTTGAGTGTGTGTGTGTGTGTGTGTGTGTGTGTGTGTCGCTGCTCACGGATTTGGCTTTCTTCTGCAGGTCCACTATCTGCGAGAGGAGGTGCGTGATCTCCTCCTGCTGGCGGGAGGCATCGCCGGTCTTACGAGCCAACTCCTCCGCGATGGTGGAGATCTGGAGGCTGGACATCTCTGATGGGATTGCGTTGAGAGGGGGAGAGACAAGAGTGAGGGAGTAAAATGAGAGAGAGAGAGAGAGAGAGAGAGAGAGAGAGAGAGACTCTCATCAGAGGTTCCTACGCGTTACAATGACGGCTGACTCCAAAGAAAGTGACGAGTGATCCATTTGTTGATTTAAATGACAGATTGAAGATACACACAATTTTCCTTATTCAATATGTTTTAATTATCAGCAATGATGAGAAGGTATTTATAAGATGAAGCTAAGGTTATTTGGACATTGAATCTGAATCAAACTGCATTTAAAGAACGGAACTGCTTCACGTTGTGCAACTGAAATATTTAATTTATTGATAAAAAAATACTTCTTTTCCATCATTGATTCTCATGTTCTGAATAAATAATGACTCGATCTTTATAGACTCGTTCAAGTTGGTCACACATTTCATCGAGGCTCTCAGCGTACCACCGGGGGTCCGTGGACCGCAGTTTAGGAACCCCTCTCGTGAGTTATTAAAGTGCCGACCCATAAAAGATTTCTGACGCGCAGATAAACAAAGGCGCGTGTGAGACGATACTCACGGAGCTCCTTCACACATTCGCTGACGAGCTGCTGCTCCTTCTCTTCGTAGATTTCCGTCTCTGACTTCAGATGGTGCGCCTGTGTACAAGAACGCACTATAAACACCCACAACCCACCAAGGGTCTCACGTCGTGTCAGTGTGTGTGTGTGTGTGTGTGGTACCTCTGAGCGGAGTGAGAGATTCTCCTCTTCCAGCTCTCTGAGTTTCTTCTGCAGTGTGCCTCCGAAAGCATTTTCCTTGCTTCTCGTCCCCCTTTTGACGGATAAATATACACAATAAACGCTTTTTTACACAATAGCGGTGTGTAAATAACAACATATTTGAAGACTATATGTCAGAAGAGAGGAGGCTGACGTCGGGGAGCCGGCGGACTCGTCCTCGCTCTCCTCCGCCGCGTTGGTGTAGAACTGCAGCAGCTCGTCCTTCAGGTTCAGCTCGTGGTGCAGCTGGGCCACCTGGAGGAGGACCGGTTCATGTTCATGAGGACGGATCATTCCACGAGACACGAGCGCCGGCCCAGTTTTAGGGATCGTTAGATCGCGAGCGCTCCGACCTCCTCGGTGATCTGCGCCACCCGCTCCTCCAGGTAGTCGTTCTGCTCCGTCAGGCGCCGGTTCTTCTTGAGAAGCGACTGGCCGATCCTGGCAGCCAGCTCCAGATCTCTCTCTTTCTATTGGTCGGGAGGAGACAACAGATTATTGTTCCACCAGATTATTGTTAAAGTTAAAAAGCTTTTTGTTAAAACCCACGACGAGCCGGACACAATCAGACTCCATCAACAACACCTTTATAATACATCAACGGGTCAGAAGACTTCGGAGCAGCATTTGGAAAAATGCTGACAACAAACACAAAACAATAACTAACATAAAACAACAACAAACATAAACAAAACATTAAAAAATAACAAAAATAAAACAACAAAACAATAATACACATAAAACAATAACAAACATAAAACAATAACAAATAATGTGTTTGTTGTTGTTTTGTGTTTGTTATTGTTTTGTGCTTGTTATTGTCGGTCAAGGGACTACAGATGCAAATTAGCTGTATAGCTCGATCTGGTCCGGTGCATCAAATGGTTTTAACTGTATATGGTCCTTTCTAAATAAAGATAATAATAATAACTTTGCATCACGCTGATGAGACTCACCTCCTCCAACAGACGTGTGACGGCATCGATGTCGCTGTAGGTCTTGGTCATCTGGCCGACTCGGTCGGCACACAGCACTGTGGGAACGTCAAGAAGAGGAAGGGAGCGAGCTTCAGTTTTATACATTTAAAAAAGAAATAACCAAAATGTCTGATGTGACGCACAACGGCACGCACAACGGCACGCACACACACACACACGCGGCCACATTATGTACCACTAAGGGTCTGAGAGGCGGGTCGTGTTCAGGACATCGATCCGATGTGTTGGACCGACAGAGCACCCTGAGGCTCTAATCCATAACACGCCGTGGCCAAAGAGATCCTCTCTGTCCTGTGAACAACTAGAACTCAATAATGTTATTGTGGTTTCCTAGAATTGAGTTTCACCCATCCAACAGTGTTCAGCAAGAGAGGATCCACTCCGGCTCCCTCGCTGTGGGGATTTGTGTGTGTGTTTGTGTGTGTGTGTGTGTGTGTGTGTGTGTGTGTGGGTGCCTGTGTGTCTGTGTGAGTGTGCGCTCGAGGGCTGATGTGTCCAAACAGAGCGGACTCAAAGTCAGCGGGCTTCGTGAAAACAAAAAATCCTCTTAATGAGAAGAACAATCGAGCTGGTTAACCAGGAATCTCACAACACAGAGTTGTTGTTGTTGTTGTTGTTGTGGTTGTGGTTTTTGTTGTTGAAAAGAGGAATCTCTTGTTATAATCTGTCAAAGTCATTAAACAAACTTCATTTGGTAAATCTCAAGCTATAGAAGTCCGCTGGCCCTTTAATACCACGACAAACATCAAAGTGCTGTAAACACACAACAGCTCATCTCACATTACGTCGTCTTTATTTACCGTATTATCATTTTTATGAATGAATTTTACCTTTCTTGTCCTCCTCATAATGCCAGTCATCCAGCTCACGTTCATCCCTCGCTACTCTGTCCATCCCGCTCTTGTCCTCCATCTGACCTCTGCGGTGACCAACGAACAGAGAACCGGTCCAAACACCGGTCCATCTGCTTCCCCTCTCCTCCTCCTCCTCCTCCTCCTCTGCTCAGCTACCAGATAACCGGCCGAGTGACTGAATAACACTCCGCCCACGTGGACGCTGTGAGAGCGATGGGGCGAGGGATGGAGTGAGGCAGGAAGGGAGGGAAGGAGCGAGGGAGGGAGGTGAAGAGATGTGTGAGAGTAGGCGGCGCTCTACGGCGACTGAGTTGGAAAATAATTTGTTTTGTAACATCGCTCTCCTTATTTGAACCTCTCTCTTCCTCTCTCTTCCTCTCTCCTCTCTCCTCTTCTTCCCTCTTCTCTCGTCTTCTCTCCTCCTCCTTGCCAAACATCTATCTGCCTCCAGCGACTGTTACCATGGCGACACTCACCCGCAAACAAACCCCTGACACACACACACACGGCCACATTTCCCCAAACACACATGCACGAACACACACACACACACACACACATACTAGTGATCATGCTGTAGAGAGAGTCCCAGACACACAACATGGTGTCATGCTTGAATGAAACTGTGACGTTTTACATTAATCAAGGTAATGTTTTAAATAATAATTTAGTAATTTAAATAATCTGTGTTTTCAGATATTTTCAAATGATGTATTGAATGGGGAAAACTATTCTTTAAAAATACTAACTCATAATAACATATTAGACATTAGAATAGGACATTGAAAAAATGACAATTGTGGGGCCCTCAGTAACAATGGACATTGACCCCCCCCTCCTCCCAATATTTCCATGTATTTGTTATTTTTATTGATTGTTGATTATTTCATTCATTCTCCTGGTTTGTGTGTATCTGCATGTGTATGAATTGTTACTAATGGTTAAACTGAGTAAATTCAGACAGGCACTTACTTAGGGCAGCTCAGGGGTCCTTCTGGAAGAAAGCGAGGGAAAACGCTCCGGGCCAGTTATAGAACCACAGCCTGCGGTCTGCAGTGAAGTAGCTGAGTGTTCCGTTTGTGTGATTGCAGGTGGGTAAATGTGATAAACTATATCGCCAGTAGTCCGAATATGTAATTCGTAATATGTGAATGTATGTCAGAGTTGCGTGAAGGTAATGTTATGATGTGTCGAAGGGGATATAGTGCGTAACTGAGTCATGCTAGCGAATGAGAAACAGTAGGCCAACCACCTGTAACCTGTGAGAATGAGAGTTGTGTGAATGTGCAGAATGTCGCCAAGGTGAATGAAGTAGTTATAGTCATAATTTAAGAATATTTTTTCTATGTACAAGAGTATAAATATAAGTAATAGTATAAGTATAAGAAAGTGAGGTAAAACGCTACGAGCCAGGTATAGAACCACAGCCTGCAATCTGTGTTCTGTTTGTGTGATTGCAGTGGATATAAAACATATCAAACTCATACACGCCTGGATCTCAAATGTGTCCAAGTGTGCAACACAATGCTAATATACTCTTTATATTTTACTTCGATTTGTAATGTGAAGATTGAAAATAGCCTCTTGGTTAACTCTGGCACAATTACTGAAAGGTTTTTATTAATGTCCCTTAATAAATAAACCCAATAAAAAAATGTTCCTTTAAAAAAAAAAAAAAGGCCCTGTGACAACCGACCTCCAGGTAAAACTTATTATTAACTTATATTATCCCACTATTACTTCAATTATAGAATACACCCTTACTGTCTTGGGTTTGATAATGTTTGTTATGTTTTATGTATGTGAATTGTTTGTCTTTAGTTGTATTGTTTTTGTGGTTGTTGTTGTCATGAACCTTTGTGTTCTCCCCAACAAAAAAAGGAAATAAAAAAGTTGAATATCTTTCCATGAAGCACTTGAAGTATTAAATCTACCCAGAAGGGGAAGTACCTCCCCTTTAAGCCCCTCCCCCGTAAGCCCCTCCCCTTTAAGTCCCTCCCTTTTATCCAGACACCTTTCTCAAAGAGATGAAACCAGTGTATCTTCATCTCATTGGCTCCTCCCCTAAATGACCTCCAGCCTCTTTCCCCCTGTCATCAGGAGCGTCACCACATCTGTTCTACATAATCACGTGCATCCTCTCGCCGGACTCACGGAAGTATTTGAGCGTCTCTTCGATCTGCTCCGCGGTCAGGTCCAGCCTGGCGTCCGGCGCCACCAGGGGCGTGTGCAGCCAGTCGTCGTGCTCGTAGCCGTAGACGGTGTCGGCGCGCAGCCGGTACACCGGCAGCTGCTCCTCGAGGAGGCTGATGATCTCGAACTCCGGCAGGTCGGTGCTGTTGCACACATCTGAGCATCAAGGAGACAACAGGGGAGGGAGGGAGGGAGGGGGAGGAGGAGGAGGAGGAGGAGGAGGAGGAGGAGGGGGGGTGAATGAGCTGCTGCCTGGTGCCCTGCAGGCCTCGGGGGTCACATGGTCAACATGTTGCTAATGTATCAATACTACGATTATGATAACAAACCACTTATTTCCTCTTTTTATTCTACATCTTTGTATTTATCCCCCCCAAAGTCTCATTGGAATCAACTGACGTGAAACAATCAGTGAAGATTTGATCATTTTAAAGCACCTTTAAAGGGTTTTACATCAACGTTATTAACTCATAGCTCTTTTTAAAAGGTTATTTGTTCTGCCTGAACTTCATTTAATCTGGTTAATACTTTGTCTGGTTAATGCATTTATTATTTGTATAGTACTAAAGTACAGTCTCAATGTACTTAAAGGTACTTTTTTTTCGAACTTTATACTTAGATTACATTCAGACAAAAAAGTTGAAATTGTTTATACCGCTTCTATTATACTTGTAGTAACTTTGTAGAATATGTTTGTACCATATATAAAGTATTTACGTCTACTCAAACAAGCTACAATATCAAAATGCTCGGCACACATTATGGATTCAGTATGAAACAGCCAGGAATACTCACAGGCGCGTGTTTCTGCAGAGCAAGTACTTTAACTACCTAAAGTACCTCTGTGTTGCTAACACATAAATGTAAACAATACCCGTTAAAACTGTTTACAATGCTTCTTGATTAGCTTTAATACTTTATAACAAAACAACAACAAAGACATGAATTTAAACTTTATCTACGTTGTTAAGAACTGCTGCACCAACTCTTTCACGACCCACCGCATTCTCCGAGGCTCAAACTCATTGGAGGCTCCGTCCTCCGACCTACCCGTGATGGTCTCGGCGTCCCTGCAGTCAGGCGGCACCGGGCGCGCGTCCGGCTGGCCGAACTCGCCCTCGCCCACATACTGCTCCTCGTCGGTGTGGTGGTCGGGATCCGGGTCCGGGTCGGGGTCCAGGTCCGGGGCCGGAGCCGGGGAGGAGGCCTGGGAGGCCAGCTTGGCTCACCTCTCACTGGGGGGGAGGACCAGGGGCCATGGGCCTCCGGAGCTCCACTGGGTCAGCGGGTCCTGGAGAGGAGAGACATCCACACTCATCACTCTCTCTCTCTCTCTCTTTCCCCTGCAGAGTGTTTAACTTCAAGTGCTGAGTCAGCACGCTTCACAAATCACTCCCCATCCACTCCGCATTTATCGGGAAATGAAAGAAGGCACATGGGGGTTGAGAGCTGCTCCGATAACTCAGGGACCCGAACAGCTTATTGATCCATGAACGGGAAATTGTTATTCTCTCGTTCTCCCCAAGTGGTTGTTCACAGACGTCAGGTAGAACCAGGGAACAGATGTCAGGTAGAACCAGAGAACAGATGACAGGTAGAACCAGAGAACAGATGTCAGGTAGAGCCAGAGAACAGACGTCAGGTAGAACCAGAGCACAGACGTCAGGTAGAACCAGAGAAAAGATGTCAGGTAAAACCAGAGAACAGACGTCAGGTAGAACCAGAGAACAGACGTCAGGTAGAACCAGAGAACAGACGTCAGGTAGAGCCAGAGAACAGACGTCAGGTAGAACCAGAGAACAGACGTCAGGTAGAACCAGAGAACAGACGTCAGGTAAAACCAGAGAACAGACGTCAGGTAGAACCAGAGAACAGACGTCAGGTAGAACCAGAGAACAGACGTCAGGTAGAACCAGAGAACAGACGTCAGGTAGAACTAGAGAACAGATCAGGTAGACCAGAGTTAGACTATAGGTAGACTATGATAGACAATAGGTAGACTAGAGGTAAACCAGAAGTAGAGAGGTAGACCAGAGGTAGACGACTAGAGGTAGACCACATGTAGACTAGATGTAGACCATAGGTAGACCAGAGGTAGACTAGATGTAGACCATAGGTAGACTCAGCAGCGGTTGCAGCTCTGTCTTTATTCTGCAGACGAACACCCGGTTACCGAGGGATGACCACGGCATGCAGATCAGCGTCAGATCAAACCGCAATGTGGCTCAGAGAGGAGAGTATCAATAGAGACGGAGAACAGACGGTCTTTGTGGTAAAAGATCAAAGAAAGCTGAAGAGACGCCAACGACTGACAGGCGCATACACGACCACAGGAACACCTATGAAGGAGCACCGACACTTTTACGCACACGAGCAGAAGTTCTGCAACCTTGGAACGTCTTTTCCATTGCGGCAGTTGTTTCCGCTGCATGCACCGAACTCCCAGTTGGACTTTATTTGACCTGTGAAACTGCCAACATGCACATTTGGGATAACTAAGGGCCATTCATAACACTCCCAGATCACCAGCCCTGTCACTAACTCAAGCATACTAATCAACTTTTAAACACTCCTTAATTAATTTTGAAAATTAGCACTAATCTGACAGTCAGGAGACAGACAATCTGGGTGATTGTTCATTTCAATATTCCCCAAAATCAAAAGTATGACTAGTGTCCCCGCAGTGCTGCTTGCTGGCAGTGTCCCCATTGAGGTCAGGGTTCATTCATGCATGTGACACACACACACACACACACACACACACATACACAATGCTGATTTGAATGCCGCCTGTCTGAGGGTGTGGCTTCATCCGCGGGTGTCTGGGTTGTTTCTTAATTCGGCTCTCTACAGTAACACAGTGAGCGTGCGTCGGGACGCGCGCGCTCAGCTGACCCTCCTGATGCATGACGTCGAGATATTGAAAATCCCTCCATCGTGAACGCGGGCCCGGCGCAGAGCTCCATACTCACACCGCGACGGATGCGACGCGTCTTGCCCTTGACAGGAAATCCGAGAGGGACTCTGGTGCAGTTGAAGAATCCTTCCGGGAGGGGGAATTTGCATATAATGATGATGATGATGATGATGGTGATGATGGTTGTTCCCTCGGATGAGCAGGAAGAAAACGGGTCGCTGTCAATCAGGCTGCAGGCCGGCGGGTCGCTGCGGTATTCCGTTTGGGTCCGGACTCTCTGCGCGCTCAAGGTCACCTGATGTCGGTTTCCAAAGTTGACCCGGTCCAGTCTTCCTTACCTTCAGCCATCTCTCTCTCTCTCTCTCTCCCTCTCTCTCTTGTCGCTCACTCTCTCCGGAGCCTCCCTGTAAAGCCAGCCAGAAGAATTAAACGATTTCTGGTCTTCTCCTTCAAAATAAAATCCGAATCGGTGAGCGGATTTTTACCCCCATAAAAAGGTGGAAACTGTATCTCGACTTTCTCCAGGGACTCGTACACTATTAAAGATATTTATTTATACAGTCCCCTTATTATAGCATACATTTATAGCATATTTATAGCTATAAACATGCATGGAGGATGAATTGGCAAGGTATCATATAAAAAGGAGCTCCAATATCAATCCAGAATTAAATTAAATAATAATAGTGATAATAATAATAGTGATAATAATACTAATATAACTTTATGTATACAGGTGAAAGTGCTTTAAACCAGGTGAAAGAACAAGAGAATAAATGAAATATGCATAAACTGTATGCTAAACAAATAAAACAAACCAGGAATTCATCAGAGGACTCAAGATGTAAACGTATTATAAAACAAAGGAAGAGCCAGAGACAGTTTAAGGTAATGCTGAACAAATACTTCTTTAAAGCTTCCATCTCTTTTAGCCCCGGGCAGGACATCCCATAGTGTTCTTATGTCACGTGCACTAATCTGCTAAAGATGAATGAACATGTTCAGATTTGAATGTCTGGGCTACTAATATGTTAATTAGTTATTTAAAATACACCACGAGATGTATTTATTCTTTTTGTTCATTTGGAAAAAAAATAGACACTTTTGTGCTTTTATTTTTTAAAGCATGCATTCTTTTTCCATTTCCGTCTCCGGGTGAACTCCAGCTGACTTGACAGTTTTTCTCCCCGCTGCGGTCCAGACTCCCACACCAGGACCCAGCCCGGTCTGAATGGAGCGTCAGTGACGTCACGCGCACCCGCAACAGGAAGACGTGCACTTTATTACCCGATAAGTGCACTTCATCCGGGCATTTAGATAGTTCACAGCTTTTGCTCGTTTTATTCAGTTCAGGCCTTATTACATTATCTCAACACAAATTACACAGCAAGGTGGATTATGCTATAAAACATTTTTAGACTAAACCAATTCCAATGAATCTGCATCAATGATTTCCTCCCACTTGACTAATAGTAGCATTGTAGAATAAGAATGGGAAGTTAGGACACAACTAATATTTTTTTAGTATATAAACATGTGAATATACAGAAAGTTTCATGGAGTTCAATACTTTATGCTTAATGACTCATGCATAAACACTGAAATTAACCTAAAGCAGATCATGTATTACACATTACTGATGAATATATTTTATTCTTTAAAAAAATGTTTGTCTAATTGCAAACACATGTTTCTCCACAGCATTACTGAGTTTTAGATAACCACAAGGTGTCACTGAAGAAGAAAAATAATTTTTATTGCATTGATTTCATGCGAGTGCATTTAGAGACAATACATTTTAAAGTATAAGGCCAAGTGGAAATGTGTCACAAAATGTTCCGTTACAACTGAAAGGCACTGCAGCCACGAGCAATACACGAGTCAACACTAGGATCATAAAAACATGTTTTTTTTTAGAGGAGGCTTGTTCTGTGCGAGTGTCTCAATTCACACGACTATCAACAGCAACATATTCACACCCAGCAGCTTTGACCACACACACACACACACACGTTAACATTCATCTAAACATCATGGAAAAGGGGCGACGCTATGCCAGTGTGACGTATGTGGCGTCAGTGGCCACACCACAGTTGTTGTCCTTCATCGACATCAGGACGTAGCCGTCGTTGCCCCAGTACGTGGACCACGAGTTCTTCACCAGCCAGTACGGCTCGCCGCTCAGCGTGCCGTATCCCACCGCCAGCACGGCGTGATCCAAGTCATCCACGGTGTTTCCTGAAAAGCACAAGACGCGTGGGGAGTAAGAAATATCGTCTCTGCGGTGTGAAAAGTGAGAGCGGGCCGGCCAACATACCACAAGCCGGCTCGTAGTAGACGCCGTGGCTGTAGAACACAAACGAGCGGTGCGCGGCGTCGATGCTGACGGCCACGGGCCCGTTCTTAAAGAGCGCCAGCTTGAGGGCCTCACCGTCGCCCGAGGTCACGTTGGTGTAGCTCTGGATCGGGGCGACGAGCTCAGACGTGTTCAAGTGGCAAAATCCATTCTGTTCAGGGGGGTGGGGGGCAGTTTACTAGTTTTGTAAGTTTACTGTACAAAAAGCTTTAAAAAAAAAAAGTATTTCTATTGTAGGAGTCCAATTATGGAACATTTTTAAATGGATGTCACTAATTTTTGGTTTTCAAAAGGATCACTTGTAAAACAATTTTTTCACACACACACACACACACACACACACACACACACACACACACACACACACACACACACACACACACACACACACACACACACACACACACACACACACACACACACACACACACACACACACACACACACACACACACACACACACACACACACACACACACACACACACACACACACACACACACACACACACACACACACACACACACACACACACACACACACACACACACACACACACACACACACACACACACACACACACACACACACACACACACACACACACACACACACACACACACACACACACACACACACACACACACACACACACACACACACACACACACACACACACACACACACACACACACACACACACACACACACACACACACACACACACACACACACACACACACACACACACACACACACACACACACACACACACACACACACACACACACACACACACACACACACACACACACACACACACACACACACACACACACACACACACACACACACACACACACACACACACACACACACACACACACACACACACACACACACACACACACACACACACACACACACACACACACACACACACACACACACACACACACACACACACACACACACACACACACACACACACACACACACACACACTTTATTTTATATAAATTATCTGATTATATTAATTTAGGATAGGAATATATAAGCATTTTTGCTTCTACCTTTACCTTTTCAGTTTTGTATATTATATAGAATATTGCATTTTATTACAATGATTGACTGAATAACAGTGAACACCCTATAGTGCAGCAGCTTTCTCTTGAAAAGGTGTAATGTTGACAGTGCTATTTAATTTATAGTCAGTCTTATACAACTAAACATATGGATATTTTAGAGATTTTAACCGGCCGGCTTTACAGGTTTCACACCATCGTCTCACCATTCCCATGTAGGCGCCGTAGGTTTCCGTGGTGGCGACACCTCCATGTTTCATGATCCACTCGTAGCCTCGCCACTCCTCCCCTCCGTCACAGCCGTTGTTGCCGAAACCCCAGGAGCAGTCGACGAGCATCTGCTGAGACAGAACCTGCAGGGAGCCGGTCTGCAAGGCAAGAGACAAAATAAATGTGATCAGTAACAGGAGAAATGCTCTGAAGTGCAAAAGAAACACTGACAGATTGGGACTGAACAGCTTATAATTCATTTATTTGTAATCTCGCATACAGGAGGATCAGATGCAAATGTATAAGAATATATCATAGTATAGTTTACGCCGGCCAATTTAACTTTAAATATCAAATTGGTGTCATTTATTTTGTAGGTTTCACTCATATCACCTTAAATCTGACTACATTTATAATATTCTTAATTTCTAAATAATTTTCCTCAACAACCCACTCCCCTATAGGGATCAAAATCAAATCTTACACTTATCCAATAAAAAAAAAAAACATTGGAATGTGGAGCATGATTTTGAATCTCACTTTTAGGAAGAGAGCGCCCTCTACTGCCCCAATGGTGGCAAAGCTCCAGCAGGAGCCGCAGATGGCCTGGTCCTTCACAGGGGTCACGGCACCTGAAAGAGCCGAGTTTAAAGACTGGGACGTGGGAAGATGCACCTTTGTGTGGCTTATACTACGACATGTACGTACCGTAAAGCCTCCAGTCCAGTGACTCGGGGACCGTCACCTGTTCGTAATTCTTCAAGGGAAAAGGGAGCCCTCGGTTTGGGCTCTTTCCTCGTTTCCTTCCCCTCATGGTGGTCAGCTCTGACATGGTTCGGTCCGACAGAGAGTTCAGAGCCAGAGCGAAGGGCAGCCCGGCTCTGTTCTTGGAGTGGACGTACCTACAGGAACAAGACAGTCGTCAGATGCAGAGCTACGATGAATCATCAAGCACCTTCAAGTTTTTATTTTAATTCTGTTGGTCTTTGGATACATCACCCGTTTTATTTAAGTGTGCTACTTTGTTTTAAAAAATGTATGCTTTTTTAAAAAATGTTAATATATCCA
This sequence comes from Liparis tanakae, assembly GCA_036178185.1. Taxonomy (NCBI): domain Eukaryota; kingdom Metazoa; phylum Chordata; class Actinopteri; order Perciformes; family Liparidae; genus Liparis; species Liparis tanakae. Next base: position 13,186,039 of record CM070106.1, read on the forward strand.
AACATAAATAATTGTATAAATATCCGATTGTAGCGCCGCAGTGACACCACTGATCGGTGTACTTCATGTTCCTTTTACCGGAGATTATGAACAAAAGCCTGTTCCCGTTTCTCGTGTTCCCTTTCGTCGCCGTAGCGACGCTGGAACTTGTCCTTGAAGTGGTCGAAGATGCGCTGCGAGTGGCCCGCCGCCGTGGTGTGGATGAGATCCTTCATGGGATTGGCCAGCATGTGGTGCTCCACGCCCGGACCAGGAAACCCTTTGCAGCTCATCCCTGTAGGAGCAAATCAATGAAGGGGAAAAAATAAAATCGCATGACTTAGATCAACTTTTCTTAAAACGTCACGACATCCCACGAGTGGCGCACAGACCTTCAGGCAGAGAGAAGACGTTGGGGTCCACGTGATCGCTGAACTCTTTGTAGTCCACCAGGTACTTGTCGTAGTGAGAGCCCAGCAGTGTGTTGTAGCCCAGCATCTCGTAATGGAGGGCGGTGGCCGGCTCGCCGCCGCTCTCCGCCCGGGTCACCCACAGCGTGTAGGTGTTCTTCTTGTAGCCCACGGCGGTCACGTTCTGCCAGACTTCACATAGGGAACCTTCGAAGTACTCCATCCTCAGGAACTACGAAGCAGAGCGACATTTTGACAGAAAATTAGCACAGAATGAAGTTATACGGTCAGATTAAATATAAAACTATGGTATAAGTCTAACCGCATTTTCTACCAACTTCCCCAAAAGAGGTATAATTCCCACCATTATGGAGGATGGACCGCTCCAGATCATGTGCAATATTATTTGTATCATTTCGGTATCATGTGCAAATAAAGATTGTATTATTTTTCTATATCATGCACAATCATTTCCATTGTATGCTTCTATTTGGGACTCATGTTAGCGTCACAACTTGTGCACTATTTTTACTCTACTGTAATTTTTTTAAGTTAGCTAAATTATTTTAGTTAATGTTTCTTACTACTCATGCTATTCTATTTTGCACATGTGTAAGTATTACTACCGATACAATTATTTAATAAAAATACAAAAAACTTGTAATAAAGTTAGATTCTTCCGTCTCCAACACAATAAATTCCTTTGGGATGAAGACGCCTCCTACATTATGTGTCCTGGAGCTTAAAGCTCGCTCAGACTAACGTCAATAAAATGAAATAACTATGTTATCATATTGAAAAACTACCTGGAAGCCCTGAACGTCGGGCAGCACCGCCTGCGAAGAGACCACTTCCCCCTTCGTCCCGTTGGCCTGGAAACACTTCATCACGTTCAGCTGCGTCTCCGTGGTCTCAGGTGTGATTTTATAGGACGCGCCCCACGGCAGCTCCGCCCCCAGCTGGTAGGTGGACACCTGGCCTGTTGATGACCAATGAAAGACATTCATGATGTTAACCTCGGCACGCAATTTCATGAAGCCACATGTTACTGTACCTGCTCCAAGGGCTTTATTTACACCTATACATTTATTCTAATATTCAAGAGTACTAGTAGAATAGTAGTCTGATGATGCTTTTCTTTAAGTGTCCAGACATAATTATCATTCATAAACAGAGCACAGCTGACTGGTTACATCAGAGCAGCTACTGGTAATATTATGTATATTCCACCCTATATTCTAATACGTATGCTGCAAAAGTCATTCATAACGTCCAATAAAAAAGACTGAACACTACCACTCATAACTGAGAAATTTAAATATACATTTTACTTCTTGAGCTTGGTGAAGATACAAAAAGACAAAAGGTCAAACTCTGCTCGACCACATGACTGAAGTCACGAGTCTGTGACATGAGGCAACAATAAGTTCCTCCACAATGCTTTTTTTTTCCATGTACAGAGTACTCGGTTTCACATCATTAAACCTAGAATAAAAACAGATTATAGCACTTCAGTGCCAGTTGAATGGCTTACTTATACCTTACTTATGTTATTACTTATGGTAGTTTGTCTTTCTTGAAGAAATATTACTTTCTTGATTCTTGTTGTTCCAAGTTAGTACTCTTGTGATGCTCTTATTGCAAGTCTCTTTGGATAAAAGAGTCAGCTAAATGACATGTAATTAATCCAGCCGAGCAGGGGAACCACAGGGTCCGAGTTCTCACCATGGTAGTAGTCTATTCTGCTGGACTTTACAGCAAGGTCGAACCAGGCCTCAAACGGCTCCTTGATCTCGGCGTAGGGCAGCGAGATCAGTCCTGCAGCACAAAAGGGGAAACAATCAATTCTGCAGAAGAAGAAAAAAAGAAAGGTCCTGATGTTACATTGAATCATGCATTAATTCACCTTTGACGTGATAGCTGTTCCCAAACGATGGAGGCGAAGGGATGGCTTTTCCTTCTGCAGCTGCTGAAGGACAATAAACAGAATAGTAGTGCTGAACTGGGGCGTTACACTCTCCTTGTCGACTTAATGTACTTGTAGGACCTTGGACATTTGCTCCAACAGTTTGTCAACGTCTGACTGTCAAAGCAAACAGCTGCACGACAGGTGTGGTCGAATAGTAATGACTAGATTATTAACATATTCCATAGGAGACAACTGAAGGCAACTACGAGTCATGTTACAGGGAAATGTAAATATTAAGCAACCAAATGTATTACAAGGTACAGTTTGGTCAATAACGTTTTCAATATAATAATATATTAGTATAGTCTCTCCATTGCTGTCGTTATTGTATGTCTGCAAAGCGAGCCACAATGAGCATGAGACACAAATGCGTTCGTTGTTGCTTGTGATTGAGTTAAATGGACTCACGATGACGTCATCAAAAGACGTCGCTTACCTGTGACGGAGCACAGGAGGGCAGCTGCGGTGAACCAACGCATCTTGGGCGACAGGTCAGCAGCAACAGAAGCTCACGCGACTCTAGCTCAGCCAAAGCGAAACAAAGGCTTCCGTAGGACACGCGTATTTACGTCGTGTCTCAACCAATCAGAGCGCGGCGGCGGAGAGAACGCGCCAATCAGATGCGAGGGGTCGAGTTTTTTTCTTTTTTTAAATGAGGGATCATGTGATTTATGTCATATGACTAAATAACCTGTGTGGACACATTATACTAACGGTGACACTTTTAGGTCCTTGTTGACAGTTTATTTTAAGTCTGACAAAAAAAAAAATCGTATTAAGTTACTCAAACTGAAACACATGTTATTAAAAGAGTCCTCTTACACAATGCCCTTAGATTTGACTGGATATGGGAAGAAGGAACTGGCTGTTTATAAAGAAACCATTAAGACTACAGGACTATCTCAGAAAATTTGAATATTGTGATAAAGTTCTTTATTTTCTGTAATGCAATTAAAAAAACAAAAATGTCATGCATTCTGGATTCATTACACATCAACTGAAATATTGCAAGCCTTTTATTCTTTTAAAGCCCCACTATGTAACTTTTCCATCTTAAAATAACAGCTTGAAAAAAAATGGTGCCCCTACAATGGCTTTTAATATGTTGATTTGCGCCTCCGCCACTGCCATCGGGGGTCTGTGGGCTGAATACTGCTGAATGTAAGATGGTTGGTAACGACCCGGTACTTCCGGTTGAGGAACAGGAAGTACGTCAACTTGCTGTCTGGCAGTGATTACGCAACGTCTTATAGTGCCAGTACACGCTCGCAGGTGACTTTTTATTTGCTCCACTACGCGACGCGTACAGACAGAATGACATGCCGCGGCTGAACGGCTCGCTACCGGCTGCGGAGACGCGCTGCCGGGAACGCGCATCGACCAGCTGGGAGATCAGCTGTGAGTCACGTGCCTGAAGAGCCATATATGGCTCGAGAGCCAGACGTTAAATACCTGAAGGGGGCGCTACAGGGGAAAAGTGACATAGTGTCGCTTTAATATTGCTGATTATGGCTTACAGCTTTAGAAAACTCAAATATCCTATCTCTAAATATTAGAATATTTCCTCAGACCAAGTAAAAAAAAAGATTTATAACAGCAAAACACAATCAAACATTTGAAAATGTCCATTAATGCACTCAGTACTTGGTTGGGAATCCTTTTGCACGCATTACTGCATCAATGCGGTGTGGCATGGAGGCAATCAGCCTGTGGCATTGCTGAGGTGTTATGGATGCCCAGGATGCTTCAATAGCGGCCTTTATCTCATTTGCATTGTTGGGTCTGGTGTCTTTCAGCTTCCTCTTCACAATACCCCACAAATTCTCTATGGGGTTCAGGTCAGGGGAATTGGCAGGCCAATCAAGGACAGTAATGCCATGGTCAGTACACCAGTTACTGGTGGTTCTGGCACTGTGGGCAGGTGCCAGATCATGCTGGAAAATGAAATCCTCATCTCCATAGAGCTTTTCAGCAGACGGAAGCATATAGTGCTCTAAAATCTCTTGGTACACAGCTGCATTTCCTCTGGACTTGATCAAACACAGTGGACCAACACCAGCAGCTGACATGGCTCCCCAAACCATCACTGACTGTGGGAACTTCACACTGGATTTCAAGCAACTTGGATTTTGCTCCTCTCCAGCCTTTCTCCAGACTCTGGCGCCTTGACTTCCAAATGAAATACAACACTTGCTTTTGTCTGAAAAGAGGACTTTGGACAACTCTGCAACTGTCCGGTGTTTTTCAAGGCTCAGGAAACCCTTGCAGGTGTTTTGAGTAAATTAGACAATTCAAGTGATTAGTTGATACCCTACTAGTATACTTTTTCATGATATTTTAATATTTAGAGTTTGAGTTTTCTTAAGCTGTAAGCCATAATCAGCAATATTAAAAGAATAAAAGGCTTGCAATATTTCAGTTGATTTGTAATGAATCCAGAATGCATGACATTTTTCTTTTTTTAATTGCATTACAGAAAATAAAGAACTTTATCACAATATTCAAATTTTCTGAGACAGTCCTGTATATATATATATATATATATATATGTATGTTTCACATTAGGCTAATTAGAGGCGGATATCACACACTGACTGAAGAATATGAATATACTTATATGTGTGTACATACATATATATATATATATATATATATATATATATATACATAAATAGTGTAAGAGTGGAATTGTATGTCAACATAATTACGGAAACAGGTTTAAACATAATTCTACATGTTTAAGCATAAGTTTAGCATGGTATTGAATTGCTTTCTATCATCTTGTGTTAACATTTAGGATCCACAGTTATATTTAGCGTATGATCTGGTAGCTGATATCAATGGCCACCGTGGGAACTGTTCAGAAACAGAGGAGAGAGAGAAAAGGAGGAGAGAAGGCAAGAGAGAAGAGGAGAGGGTGATCTCGGCTGGTCTGGTGGGAAGTTATGAGGAAAACCGAGAACATGTTGGGCTGATTTATTTCTTATCATACACCTACGTCGCTGACAACATCACTCTACAACTTAGTATGAATACACAAATAAATATATATTTAAATACAGCCAACATACTTTTAATAAAATTTGTAAAGAAAATACTTTTGCTGAACACTTTATGAAGTCAATAAAAAGGCAAAATGAGAAACAGTTGGGAGGAGAGGGCTACATGGGAGCTGACGGTTTGGGCCCTGCAGTCGTGAGTACATTAATTGCCAATTCCTCCATGTAGTCTAGGATTGCTGCGCAATTAATCGAGTAATGTCATCGGATGTTTAATAAACAAAAATCGAATCCCGATCGTCCCGGACTTCCCGGTCCTATCTGTGTGGAGTTTGCATGTTCTCCTCTTGCCTGCGTGGGTTTCCTCTGGGTCTGGTTTCCCCCACTAAAGACATGCACACAGCCTCACCCCGGTTCGTATGGATGTGAATGAATGTTGGTGGTGGTCGGAGGCCGTAGGCGTTGATTGGCTGCCTCGCTTCCGTCAGTCTGTGGCTACTGATGTAGCTTACTTACCACCACCGGTAAGTGTGTGTATGACTGGACTTTGGACTCTGTAAGCGACTTTGATTCTTAGAAAAGCGCTACATAAATCGAAATGTTATTAAAGAAGCACCGTGGTGTGGTCGTAGCGACATAGAGGAGGGCGTGAGGAGAATCCTGTCCACGTTGTCGGCTGTTTGGCGACTGCACCAGCTCCAAGTCACCAGCAGGTGGCAGATTTACCTCAAGAGTTCCTCCAGATGAGCCTGCACGCTCTGGTTGTTGGCGTTGGAATTGTTTTGGTGTTCAGCAAAGAGCAATCCACATCCAAGGAGCATCAACAGATTCCTTTTACTGTCGCTCTTCAGCTCAACAGCAATTACAAGAGAGGAAAACAATGGCGGGAAATTGCAATCTTTCTCAAATCAATGAACACCTTTTCTTACCCTCCAGGTGAAGTGTGGGACATGCTGATGGGTTCTGTGAGGAAGATCCTTAAGATGCAGACCCCTTGATGATGAGGAGGGTCATCACACTGTTGTACCATTGCAGCGCATTCACTGATCCCAGTGACTTGGAAGCACTAAACCCTTAAACTTGAGTCATAATTCTTTTTAGGATGGATACAGAAGAGAGTTGATGCTCGAGGCCGATCAAAACGAGTGTTGACGAGTGTTCGAGGAATTCTTGGCTCTACTTCAGGAGCAACTTAATTCCTGAAGTTATGGCGCTCACGACGCAGTTGATGACTCAATTTCTAAATTGTGCAAACTATTCTCTGACCTCAGGTGGGGATCAAGAGCAAGTCTGGGATGAGTCTTGGATTTAATATTTTCAGTTCACGCTACTCACACACCCCAATTCATGATTTGGTAACACGTTAATAAATGGTAAAAAAAAAAAAAAACATCTTTTGAGGTGGAACTGAGCAACTTGTATGGGTCGGCATGTAAAATAAAGCCACTGCTGAAAATGCTGCAGCTGCTGTACTTCTGCAAAGCCTTCAGAGGTCGGCGCACACGGATGATCGAAGGATCATTTGGAAGCCAACGAGATTGTTCTCATCCTGAGGAATCACTTGTATGGTTGATGCAAGCCTGTGTTTGGTTGAACTTGCGAATGTCAACTGTTGCAAGGACTGCAAAAAAAAAACTGACACGTGGAACCGGTTACAGGAGTCGTCTTACTTCACAGAACATGGCAACATCAACAAAGGCCCGAAGCCAAAGGCCCTCGGTCAGCAGTCCACTTGTTTAGCATGGAGATCCCACCCCAAGCCGCCCTTTCCCCACGTGGGCTTCGACTGCTTTGGACCAATCGATGTGAGAAGAGGCTGTGCACGGGATAAACGCCGGGCGCTGATCATCCCTCGATCTATTTTTAGATCCATGTGACTTCAATTGGCTCTGGTCGTCCGGTGTTTGTGTCTTTATTTAGGTTTTAGGTGAATGTTTGTCGAGGTTGGAGAGCCCAGCTTCTACGACCTCGTCTGGGTGTCGTCCCTTTCTGTTTTTTTCACTCTCTTTGTTAGATTTGGGTTAAATTGACTTTTTCTGTATCGTTATTTATATTGTTTATTAAAAATGTGAATGTTATTTCCTGCATCTCCTTGAATCTGATTTTAGCACTCCGTTCGGGGTCCTAACCACATCCACTCCCCTATATAATGAATACGTTATTTCTAATACCTAAATATCTGATTTTGTTTTTAAAGATATCGGCTTTCTTATTCCTGCTATACGCCAGTAATTCAGTGTTCAGTATTCCTGCTGACGAGGTATTGTCGGGCAACTCTTAATTGAAGATTGAGGACTAGTTTGACATTTTGGGAAAACATGCTTATTCGCGAGTAAATGTTTAATTTCATAACCGTCGTCCTGAGAAAATGTTTAACTTACAATTAAAGTCCCTCAGATATTTTTCAGACTGCCGACCTCGAGTCTCTTTAACTGTCCAACGTCATATCTTCACTAATACTGGTCTTATTCCACATTATCCTGTTTTAAAGTATAATTATAAAATAAATATATATATATATATATATATATATATATATATATATATATATATATATATATATAATATAAATACATTTTAAAGTATAATTCTGCCCATTTGAAAAGAGGCTTCGATGAACAATATTAAAATGTATAACCTTAAGTGCTAAAATATATTTTTTTAAACAGATACAAAAATAAGCTGTTATGTGTTGCACATTTATTGCTTTTTTTGTTTGTTAAACAATAACGAAAAGTGACCACAAAACACTGTTCATATACAAGAATACAGGAGTATAAATATAGAATATTTTTCCTACACGTTTAGTATTTGAGTACTTCCCCAAAAAACACAACACACACACTCAAACGTGCTCAATCTCCCACCTCCTCGTATGGAGAGCAGCACTCATCCATTCACTCATTCACAAATCCAAAGGGAAGACCACTCGGTCCGTCTGCAGGGAGGCCTGCTTGCGCTCCTCGTTCCTCCTCCACAATTACTCCCTCCGAAACCCAACATTTAGGATCTAAAAGCGGAGCTCGCCGATCGAGGAACGACCCATCGTTCGAAGTCTTGCTTCAAGAGGCTCACTGTTGAATATTGACGTCAATACATAATATATGTGTGTTTTTGACACTCATTTTGACACGTTACATCAAAGCCGTAGACGGGTTACACCATTTTTGTAAAGTTTCACAGCCTCTAGAGAACCTAAAAGAGACAAAAGAGGTGGAGCTAGTAGAAATCCACTCAATGGCACCAAACACCCACTTAGCACTGGCGAGACGTGAGATCTACGAGGATCGCTGTCTTTTGAATAATGTTCGTGGTAATGATGCCGATACAGGCCGGTCCTCCTGCTCCCTGCTCTTATTTTACACAACAGGCTCACAATTTACTTGAAAACGATGTATATAGCACCTTCTAGTAGGACAACGCTGGAGGTTAAGACAGGATGGAGACGGGGTGGCAGGTTGCTTTGAGCTTGGGGGGGGGGGGGTAGATTTAGCTTTTCATCCTAAAGTCGAGCTTTATGAGACGCCGTTGAGGAGCAGCGCGGCTGAGCCGACGCGGAGGTCTTGTTCATCCTCGTCTTTTTGTTTTTGAGCCACGCTCGAGGTCAACTTGTTCAAACCGGCGTGCAGCGCCGCCTCCGCTCCCTCCGCTCGGTCACCTGCAACGCACAGAACGAGGTCATGTGACTGAGAGTCGACCAATGGAGCGCCAGAGACCGACCCGACACAGCCGCTTCCACTGGACCGCTTTAGAATAAAGTATTTAAACTCATGATACACGTCTCACATGGACTTAAATCTCTTTTTTGGTGCTAATTTACAATAAAGATACAAAAACAAACATCTATAATGCCTGAAAAGAAGCATTGATAACTGATATTTATAATATTTACCACTAACACATTTCAGTGTATTTACATTTTTTTTTATAATTTTTGTTGTCTCAATAAAAAACAAAATATTGATATCAATCTCAAGTCTGTGTGTTAATAAGATTTTGGATCTGGTAGCGTTGATATTTTCAATAAATAATAAATAAATACACCTTCCAAGATCTCTGTTAAGTAATTATACTGCTAATAGGGATTAGGAGTTTTAATGATCTCAAAGAAAAATTGTATTTACTTTAAACTTTTAAAGCTAGTAAAAATCTAAAAAAAAATTTACATGAAGCAGGTCGACACACGCGTGCACACTGATGTGACACACACACACACACACACACACACCTCTCTCCTGGTCGCAGTCTGGAGAAGAAGCTCCGCTGCACTGGCTCCGAGGGCCCAGGAGAGGAGAACCCCACACCGGGTCACCGGGGCCGCAGGGGCTCGCTGACTCCTGCCCACCGGGGCCGGAGGAGGAGAGTTCGGAGGGTGAGGAGGAGAGGTACGAGGAGGGGGAGGGAGGGGAGGAGGAGGAGGAGGAGGGCATGTCCAAGGGGGTAGAGGCAGAGGTGGAAGGTTTCGAGGTGGAGGAGGAGGAGGAGGAGGAGGAGGAGGAGGAGGGGGGTGATGATGGTGATGGAGAGGAGGGCATGGCTCGGGGGGAGGAGGCGGCGGCGTGAGGGTTGGTCTCCTCCTCTGAGCTGCTGCTGTGACTGCCCTCTTCATCGATTGAGACGGACACCACTGAAACACACACACACACACACACAGGTATCTACATTAAACACACACACACACACACACACACATAGAAGAAGGAGGCTGCGTACGGCCGCACTAACTCGACAGGCCGTCGGACTCCATGGTGAAGCTGACGATGTCCTCGTCGGGCCCGTCCCCCTCCGCCCCGACGCCCTGCTCCCGGGCGCCCATGGCGAGGGAGCGCCGCTGGGCGTGGATCTCTTCGGAGATGCCCTCCAGGTTGCGCAACGCCGCGCGGTAGTCGGCCTTCGCGGCCAAAACTTTGGCCTGGCGCTCATCCACGTGGCGCTTGAGTTGCTGAGAGGATAAAAAAAAATTGATTTTTTATTTTCATGCTGATATTTCATTCTTCAGTGAACACAACGCCGCAGTCACGCGGCCCTGTGAGGCGGGATGATGTAATCGAGATGATAACCGGGATGATAACCGGAATGATGTAATCGGGATATGAGCTAAATACAGTTTGTCAAGTAGGGTTTTAAAACTTCTTACAACCTCTGGGACGTTCGTAACCTGGATGGGAAGTGAACCTGAACACAGATTATGACTCCTGGTCCAAAATATATATGATATATATATATATATAATAATATCTTTCTGCTAATATAACTGTGTCTCTAATTGGCCTCAGCTGCTGGCTGATTATCAACCAGTAGCTGAGGACAATTAGAGACCCCACCCCCACACTTCCCAACGAGGTGGTGGGATGCCAATGCGTCATAATGGCGTCTGGTAAAAGGACAGGAAGTGTATATTTTATTCTCATTGCTATAAGTTGTAATAATAAATAACCTACTAGAACACCGTTACAGTTTTTTGGGTTATATTTTTGGACTATTATTTTTGCCAGTTCATATTATTCAATTTTTCTGAGGTATATATTGTGCATATTCACATTTAATATTGCTTCACTTTAATGTATAAATGCTGCTGTAGCAAAACAATCTCCCCGTTGCAGGATTAATTAAAGTATCTCTCTAGCTTTTAAAAATATCGACGGAGCTTAGTTATGGAGCATCTTCTTGTACAATGTTTAAAACGGTCACAGTTCAGCTCATTAACCGTCATTACTTGTGATGGCATAAAGTATTTGACATATTAAAAACTATGAGTTAATGAAAGTTATTATAAGTATTTTTTATCTCAGTGCTTCGGACAGTTAACATACGTACCTCGAGCTGTAGATAATACTTGGCTTTCAGTTCAAAATACGGCCTGCAGGGGGAGGGAAATAAAAAAAGGAAGAAAAACTGAGAGAGAGAAACCATGCCAACCGTCACTGGAGGAGTAACGCTCACATTCCTTGGCTCATACAAATGGAACACACCCCACCACTGCACAGCCAGCGCATGAAACATCTGGACCGCATCGGATGACATCGAGTTAGCTGCTTTCCCACAGAGCGAGGGGGGGGAGAGAGAGAGAGAGAGAGAGAGAGAGAGAGAGAGAGAGAGAGAGAGAGAGAGATAGGGGACGCATTCAGTGCGGAGACAAGAGCCGCTGACCTGGATTTGTTGATGGAGCGCTTGTGTTTCTTCTCCAGCTGCCTCATGTGGCCGACGCAGGAGTTGTAATCGGCCGCCGTCTTCTTGTGCTCGGCCTCGCCGCTCGTCCTCGCCTGCTCCGCCTCCATCACCTGAAACCGCCGAGAGGCGTTGGCCGGATCACGGAGAGCAAGCGGGAGCTCGAACGCGGCAGGTGCGATCGCTGCGACGGGTTCTCGCCCGTCACGTGTCGCTTCATCCAAAGGATGAGCGCGCAAGGACGATATTTCAGAAAATCTATCTCTCTCTCTTGTGCCTCCATCCCTGTGCTGACTCTATCATCCCCAGGACATTTCCTTATGGCCACACCCTTACATTTCACTCAATTCTTCATTTAAACACACTTAAATATACTTAAACACACTTAATACACTTAAACACACTTAATACACTTGAATACACATACTTATTCACCTTAAATACACTTAAACACACTTAATACAATTAAATACACAGAATTATTCACCTTAAATACACTCACTTGTTAAATTTCTGAAACCTGCCCGTCTGTGCACTTTACCTCATACTTATATTTATATATTTAATTATCGCACTGTTTATTGTTCTTAATGTCTTTGTCTATTGTTGCACCACCCTCCGTAACACATTTCTTGTATAAATATACCTGTCAATAAAAAGTTTCTGATATATTAGAGAAACTAATCAGCTGAGGCCAATTAGGCCTCTTCCCGGCACCTGTTCCCCCAACCCCCTCCGCAGCTGAGCCTAACGGCGCCCGGGCCGCCACAGTCGTTGTTTCTCCGTCACGCTCGTACCCTCTTGGTGGCGTGGTTCAGCATCTCCTGCCAGGCGGAGTCGAACTGCCGGCTGTCCTCCTCCAGCAGCCGCTCCTCGGCCAGGGCGATGGTCTCCTTGGCCGCCCGCAGGATCTCGACCGCCCGCTGGAACTCCTGAGTGGCCTTCTGGGCTTCGACCTGGGCCTGGAGGACCGACGGGAACAATCAGTCATCAGGCCTCTAAACACCACGTGTGGGGGGGCATGGGGTTTCCTAGCCTCAAAATAGGGTTCAAAGCTGACCGAGGGCTTAAATCGTAGCGTTGTGACATTCATTTTACGCTAATTTCTCGCAGTCGTTGTTCTCACGTGTGTGAGCGCTGCTTCCAGTGTGTGTCTGTGTGTCCCGTGACCTATATTTACCCCCCGGGAACAACCACGCTTGATTCATTATGACACGGGGACAACCCGCCTTCATCTAGTGGACACACGGGAGCTTTGTCGCTGAGTAAAGCTGACACGCCGTCAGCGGGCTCCTCCCCCGCCCACGGCCGCGGTCAATGGGAGGATTCATCTCGTCGAGCCGGACTCTTCTGGAGCCGCTCAGACAGGCGTGAGTCTGAAAAGGTCAACGTGTTGGCGGAGGACCGAGCGTCAGAGAAGAAAAAGAGACGAGGACGGATAAAGAAAATTGGATTATCTGGGGGATTTTTTAAATTGAATTAGGATCTTTCATCTTGGAGATGAGGAGTCCCACATGCTTTAACTCTCTGGTGAAAAGTATTATATTAAAAGTCATAACAATTATTATTTTTTTATGTTTCTATACAAAGTTTTTCCAAGATACAGTATATAATTTATCTGGGGCTGTTAAATATACATGTTTACACGTTGACATCATAATGACATGTTTGGGAATGCTCTGCTCCTACATTCAATAGATTCAATAATATCATTTAAAGTACCTACATTTGGTTGATTTAAATATTATATGCTGCTTTTTATCTCCTCTGACTATTTATTTTATTGCACCAACTTTTATTTTGAAACTCTTTTAACTGTTGACCTGTCTTGGGAATGATCTGCTTCTACACATTCAATAGATTCAATAGTAGCATTTAGACTACCTGTGTACACTGGCATTTGGTTAATTTAAATAATATATGACCTACTTTTCATCTTCTCGGCTTATTTATTTTACTGCACCATCTATTATTTTAAAACTCTTTCAACTATTGACATGTTTTGGGAATGCTCTGCCTCTAAATATTCAATAGATTCAATAGAAGCATTTAAACTACCTGTGTACACCCTGACATTTGGTTGATTTAAATATTAAATGCTGCTTTTTATTTCCTCTGTTTATTTATATTATTGCACCATCTTTTATTTTGAAACTCTTTTAACTGTTGACATGTTTTGGGAATGCTGCCTCTAAATGTTCAATATATTCAATAGTAGCATTTAAACTACCTGTGTAAATATTATATTGCCAGAATTTTTATCTTCTCTGTTTATTTATATTATTGCACCATCTTTTATTTTGAAACTATTTTAACTGTCGACGTGGTTTGCCCCCTGTTGTTGCCAAATAGTTTTATTTGACTACTATCGTGCACTTTGTGACACTTAGTCCGTGATAAGTGCGATAAATAAATAAACTTTACTGACTTATATATC
>CM070106.1:13205000-13317500 GCA_036178185.1 Liparis tanakae
AGCGCGCCTGACCGCGGGGAGATCCGGCACGCGCACTGTGGGGAGATCACAACCTCGGGGATAGGCAACAGAAAACACGGTGGAAAAGGAAAGTAACAAGGTCACTATAATGAGCCGCACGACGACTTCCGGTATAACCTTTTCAAAATAAAAGTCATACGGTTTTTATGGCAGTGGGCAGAATATGATATCAATGCGTGAGTAATATATTGATGACGTGTCAAACAACCCTTGACAAGATGACGCGGCAGGAACGTTTTGGAGCTATCTAACATTATTATTATTATTATTATTATTATTATTATTATTATTATTATTATTATTATTATTATTATTATTATTGTTATTGTTATTGTTATTATTATTAGATCATTCTCGCCCACGTATATCACAATGTTGGTATTTGACAGAAAGTCAAACCTTATTTTTGTATTACTTTATTTTCCACTAGTCTCTGCATCTTAGTGTTTGTTGGTTTTTACTTTATTATAGCTTATTTCATGTTCCCACATTTCGTTTCTTCCATTTGTTGTATTACTTGTTTTACTTTGATCCACTACGGCAACTGATTTTTAAGTGCAATTCATTTTGTATGTCATTAATAAAATGTATTAGCAACTTAAATAACGCCAAATAACCGTTTTGATACTTTGTCATTGAACCCAAATTGAAAATAAGCTGTTAAGATGTGACTTTATTTTGCAGTGTACTCGCACTTAATAGTTGTATAATGGTCTCTAACTTTAATTTAGTTAATTAAAGTGTTCCCCCCAAAATCCATTTACATTCCGCCAAATTACGCTTTTATTTTGGCAGGACACACAATCATATGTTCCGGTCTTATTGAGGTTTAGAGGCGAACTTGATTGAGTTGGGTTCACTCGCCCTCTGGTGGCCAGGGAGGGTAACGGTCAGAGGACTGGAGACTGCTTCCTGTAAATACTGTATTGTGTATTGTATCATTAAACCAGTGGTTTCCAGTATGGCGTCGGTGGGAGGTCATTAAAGATGGTTTCAGAGCTCGTTCGATACATAGTTTAGAATTAAAGTTTAAGTATTTGGAAAATGAATACGTTAAAGCTGTAATAGTGGTTTAATTAGTCAGCTATTTATTATGTGACACATTATTATAAGACACATAATAAGGTTTTTGGTCAGAATATAAAATGTTACATCTTTATTCATATTATTGATGTTATATCTCTATATATTCACTATCTGAATAGAATAGTACATTTCAGACCATAGAAATAGTAGTTGGAATAGTAGTTGGAAAAAAACAAAATAAATTCCGAACACAAGGTCAAAGGTCAACCACTTGGTAGACATCTTCCATGATGATGACGCCATGAGAGGTCCTCAGGTCTTTCTAGTCAGTTGATCTTGTGCAATGTTGTTATTTAATTTTTTTGTTGAAAAAAAAAACATCATAAATATTCTTAAACAACTGGAGTTTAAAGTTTAGGTCGACTCATCCGTAGCAGCAAGTAAAACCAGCATGTGATGTTGTATTCCATAAAAATATGTTTTTCATTTGTGATTGGGGGGAAATAGTCTTTCAGTGAAACTGTATGTATATATATATATATATATATATATATATATATATATATATATATACATACATACATACATATATACAGTGTCATCTTTCAGTTAAACTATATGTATATATGAAACTGTATATATATATACGTATATATACAGTTTCAATGAAAAAGTATTCATATATATATATATATAGGGTGGGGGAAAATAGTCTTTCGGTGAAACTGTATATATATTTTATGTATATACATTGAACACATATAGAGGTAGTATCTATATTTAGTCCTCATGGATTCATTAATGACGACGCTATAGTGTTGCCCATACACACACACACACACACACGCGCACACACACACGCACACACACACACAGCGGTGCATACACTATGTCTCGATGATTCCCCTTCAGCTTCTGCAGGACTAATGCATTATGTAAAAATAATTTAAAAGGTAATACAACCCTGCAGGCTGCACCGGTATCACCGGCAGCCAGTGGTTCCGCCTGCAGTGTGAGACAGCTGCGCCGGCCTATGGGCTGCAGCGCCGCACACATGGACGGCGGCCCCGCTCCACTGCTCGTCATCGCGTTTTTTTTTACCCAGCGTCCTCCTGCGCATGCATGCGATCCGACGGGCGGATTTCATAACGTGGGGAGGAAGAGGAGGAATGGGGCTTTAAGAGAGCGGATGAGCACCAGCCCCCTCGGTCCAGGCTCTCATGCACCAACAGCGCTATCTCTACCTCGGGCCGCGCAGACGGTGCGCTACAGAGGAGATGCGGTAGGTGGAGGAGGCTGCTGATGCTGCTCTCCGATCAGCTGTTTTTTTTTTGTCTTGAGCATCATCGCCGCGACCGCGGCCAGAGAGACCGAGACTCGAGCAGCTCCGGAGCCCTAGGGGACACCACCGCAGACCGGATAACGGAGGAGGATGGACTTCAAGCGTCTGGTGGAGGCGGCGGAGAAGTGGTGCTCCGGTAACCCGTTCGACCTCATCTTCGCGGAGGAGGACGACGAGAGGCGGCTCGACTTTTACGCGGAGCCCGGCGTCTCCTTCTACGTGCTGTGTCCCGGAGGCACCGACAGTTTCGTGAGTGAGACTCTGACCGGGGGGCCTTTAGCTCCCTCTCACGTGTGTGTGTGTGTATGTGTGTGCGTGCGCGCGTGTGTAGGTGTGTCGAGGTTGGGGTTGGAGGTGGGGGTGTCCTTCTTGGTCCCGGCTGACAGACATGGGGGAGCGGAGCGGAGGGGAAGGGCGCCCTTTTTGGTGAAGATGATGATGTCATTTCAGTTTTGGGTGCCCACCCCACCCACACGCCCCCCCCCCCTCTCTCCCTCTGTCGATGGTGTTTTTCCCTCCATCATAATCATCTGAGTTAACCCGCTGCTGAACCACAGCGACGTCAAGCTGGCCAGGTTCTAGGAACACGAGGCCTGTGCTTTTCAAAATAAAAGCTCTCTGCAGAACATCATGTTGCACCAGGAGCAGAGAGAAGGCCCCTTATATTCAAATGAAGAACTGGGTGTTGGGAAATAAGAAATACGAGGCATATGCTGCTTTTATCTTTTACTTTATGTATCATTATGTTTTTTTTATTTATAGCAAATTCTGTCACTTTGTTTTGTACACCGTGAGGAGCGAGTAGATAATTCTCTTCAAAGTTAAAACGCTGACTGACCTATTTGTTTGTTGAGAAATTCTGCAGACGTAAAGTAAATAATTAACGATGGAAAAGTTTTCATATCTTTATTTTTAAAGGAATTATTGACAGGTCTCTGCCGTGACACGTAATCCAAATAATCATTAAAACAACGTTTGCCAAGACGAAATAAAGTAAACACATGTAACCACGTGATGCTCTCCACTCTAAATAGTGGAGAAATACTAAATACTTTAATTTGACTTCCCTAAAAACCCACATCAGAGTCGACCTTACAGACGCACCATGCTCTTTCTGTCCATTCATTATTGAACATGAACTCCTTGAATCGTTAAAATCCCATAAACATCGTAAACTTGATGATGTCATCAGCAGTGTTCTTAAAAAATAGATATGTTATTAATAATTAGCGGTAATGTGGATATAATGATTAAGTGGACAATGACAGACGATAGAACAAGTTTTTCTTGTACTGACGCCTTAAAACCCATAAAAGACAACAAATAAAAAATAAATCTTACATAACATCTGATCTCGTGTTACAACATGGAAGTCACGTCTTGAGTTCCTAATGGTGCAGCGGGGGGGGGGGGGGGGCTGTTGGGCCTCGAACTCCCTAGGCCAGACCCGCCCTGCCGCCTCCTGCACGGAGACAGGAGGCCGATGGAGACCACCCAGGAGGCCTCTGTTCAGTCGGTAACACGTTATGTCACTCCGACCGTGCCGTGGAGAGAGAGAGAGAGAGAGAGAGAGAGAGAGAGATAACAGATAGGTACATCATGTGTTTAGTTGTCTCACCACCAACTTCATTCTCCACCTCCCTGACTCACTTTATCTCCCTCACAGCACTCAGTTTGCCTCACCTCAGCTTTTGAGTATAATGCATGCAGCACGCACACACACACACACCCACACCCACACCCACACACACACACACACACACACACACACACACACATGCGCGCGCCACAGTTCTCTGTCCAGAATAATTCTGTCTCTCTGCGGGACCCTTGGGATTTAGTTACTCTCACTCGATCGATACTTCTATCAGCAGGGCGTCTTTCTCTCTCTCTCTCTCTCTCTCTCTCTCTCTCTCTGTCTATATGTCTATTTCTCTCTCTCTCTCTGTCTCTGTATCTATGTCTTTCCCTCTTTTTCTCTCTCTCTGTATCTATGTCACTCTCTCTCTGTATCTCTCTCTTTCTGTCTCTGTCTCTCTTTCTTTCTGTCTCTCTCTGTCTCGCGTCGTTGCCGACTCTTTCCACTAGAGGGCGCTGTGAGGCGGTCTCCACCATATACCAGGAGCGCAGCTGCACATCTCTTGTTTGCAGATCTGTGATCTCCCTCAGAGTCTTCGTGGTTGTCAGTCATCCAGGTCTGGCGATGCAACGTTTATTAGAAACAACAACAACAACACCAACAACAACAGTCGCTTTGTGGCATCTGCCAAAAGATGGAGATGTTGCCAAGAGGCACACCCTCACGTGAGAGCCCACCTGCCCCGTCTGCGACCTTGTGAACACGTGACTCACACGTGACTCCTGAAACTCAGAAAAGTGTCTTCCACACGTCCTTAAAAGAACAACGACCTCTTGACCTGGTTTGAATTGTTCTACTTTTTGCCCCTGGCTCAGCTTTACATGATTACTGGTTTAACTTCATTCAGGCAGCGTGACAGCCGAGCGCATCACATGGCAACAGTTTATTCTTTTATTCTCATTAGATAAAAGCTTGCACCGGTTTAACCCATTATGCACACACAATTGGTTAAACGCATGCACTGTTTGGAATGCAGCTGACTTTCATCATCTTTGTTGTTGTTGTTGTTGTTGTGTACAGCACGTGTGGAGCGAGAGTGAGGACTGCCTTCCCTTCCTCCAGCTGGCCCAGGACTACATCTCCTCCTGTGGGAAGAAGACCCTGCTGGAGGTGCTGGAGAAGGTCTTCACGTCCTTCAGGCCTGTGAGGAACAAACTGTTTCACTTTGCACACACGCCGACCCGACTCGGGTTCTCCGGGTCAGACACATTCTGTTCAGAGTTAGGACATTTTTTATGTTATCTTAGAGTTACAAAACAAAAAGCAGCATATAGAACATCATTTCTTTTGAATAATGTAAGAGCACTTTTAAGTTCATGCAACCACAAATTTAAGAAGTGATTTGCACTATTTCAAGCTTTTTTTCTTTGTACATAGGAAAGAAAAACACACTAATTAAAGATATAAACAAAAATATATAAGCTATGTGATACTTGTGTAACATCACTAAATTAATACCTTATTTTTATTGTACCCAAAAATTCCATGAAATTTAGCAACAATTAATTAGATTAGATTAGATTAGATCAAATATTCCTTTATTAGTCCCTCAGTGGGGACATTGCAGGATCACAGCAGCGGGTAAACATTAGAGCAAAATAAAACAAAATAAAAATACTAAAAACTACTAAATATACAGAGGATACAAAATACATACACAAGGCAAACATACACAATTATGTGTATATGGTCATGTTAAGTGCATCTAATTAATGGATTGTCACATATCATGTATATTAATGTATTATAAGAAACACTTTTTAATAATAAGGATTACCAAAAGGTCGGATTACCCCTCTCAGATCCTATGATGTGTGTTCAGGGGTAAATAAAGGATTAGTTGAGGGTATTTTAAGGGCTTGGTATAAAAAATTAATCGAACATACAAAAGTATATTATCTTTAATATACCCCCCCCCACAGCTGCTGGGTCTGCCGGACATAGAGGACGACAGCTTCGAGCATTACCACGCCGACATGGAGGGGGAACCGGGGCCAGACCACCAGCAGATGGGGGTCAGCCAGCAGTGATCCCCCCAAGACGAGGCCTGCGGCTGTGGGGAAGAGCGGCTCATCGACTGGTCCACCCAAGCACTTAGCACTACACGCACACACACACACATACACACACAAACACACACACACACACACACACACACATACTTTACGGCCGGCTCGCTAAACAATGCACCACCATGTTCTTGAATGTCTCAGTGGCTTTGCTTCCCAAGGAGTTGCACTCTGTTGACCCCTGCCCCTCCCCCCGTCCAACACACACACACACACACACACACACACACACACACACACACACACACACACACACACTGGGGCTACGTGAGCAACTATAGTAATCATTCACTATCTGGTTAGTTAAAGTTCCACAGCGCAGCCGCATATCAGCAGCAGCCTCAGCCGGCTTCATTATGCAGAAAAACAAACACGGTCAGCTGTTACCGCAATGCCCCCCCCCCCAGCTCTGGAGATATGAATGTGACGGATAACCTACTTGTCTCTGCTGTCAGTTGACACAGAGGACGCCCCAGAGCTAGTGTTAAAGACGAATGGGGTGGGAAAACTGACAGTTTGAGTGAGGCAACAGATACATAGAGGGAAGGAAGGAGGGAAGGAGGCGTAAAGTTTTCGACTTCACAGAGGTCAAAATTGGGGTGGGAGCTGAGACATTAGAGTCGGATGGGAGGGGTGGGGGTCGGTGGGGGGGAGCTCTCGAGATATTTCGATCGCACAGTTAAAATATTCTCGTCTGGGTTATAATCCAAAGCGTTTTTTTTCACCTGGAGTGTGTCGGAGTGTGCAGCTCCACGGCGGCACGGATCACTCCTCCAGGTGTGTCTCCTGAATGCACCTTTAGAGAGTTAAGCGTCACTAAATGAGGTCGCTTTTAATCGATGTTGCCGTCACGTGACCATCACAAGGCCCAGGCTGCAGCCTTAAGCCTGTGTCACATGACCCTTCAGCCCTCCTGTCCCGTAGTCTTCCCAGTTGTTGTGGTTACCGGTCTGATGAGACACCTTCCTGAATCTAGAAGAAATCGTTCTCGTGTGTGGTGTTTTTTTAATTTACCGAAACACCTTTTTGAGGGTTTTTTCTTCCTTAACTGCAAAATAACTATTCATATTAAATATACACCCACATCTGATTGATATCACAGGAGGGAGGGGGGGGGGTATTTACTTTCCCTTGCATTGCTGTCGCTAGTCTCTCAGTGTGTTGTTGCACTGCTTCAGGCCTTCAACCCGCGAGCCAGACCGTCTCGGAGGTGTTATCTGTGAGCCTGTTTACTTTGGCGTGTGCAGCGTGAGTCTTTTTATTGCCCATTTGAATGTTTCTCATGCGGCGTATCTTCCGTTGAGCCCTCAGATGTGTGTTTGTGTTGAATTGTTCAATAAACCGCGTGAACAGCGTCATTTCTTCTTCTTCTTTGTGTCACGTGAATGCAACACAAAGACACACAAACATGGAGGGTCTGCATGTCACACAGAGTGGACTGGTGACCTGCTGCCAGGCAGCCAGCCCTGCTGGTGTTACTGGGATGACGTCACGTGCCCCCTGACAGGGATGGGGGAGGGGGGGCACTCAGAGAGGCGTGAAGCTGAAAATGAGAATGCAGCTGCAAGCAGGAAGCTGTGTCTCGGCCTTCAAAGTAAAATCACAAAATGTGTTCCTTTATGAGTTTTTCAGTGCAGTTCAGATATACATATATTTATTTTTGCGATAGTTACTTTTATTATGATGTAAAAATATGATGCACTTTTTCGGATTAGATTTTAAATTAAATTCGGCAGTTAAAATGAGCTCCACCTACCAACTGCATTAGTTGAGTACCAAGTGTTAATGCACCAATACAATGCTCCAATAATCTGTGGGGGAAGAAGGATTCTGATCCGTTTATGAAGGTTTATTAACGTTTTTCTTAAAGTGTTTCTTATTTAACTACGATACATTAGTACAATCACTTTACACAGATGCAATGGCTACAGAATGCCTTATTCCAATTCTCTACTACAGTAACTTCCGGTTCTTTCCCCCCCCCACACTGTAAACGGTGCGTTCACGACTTTTACTTTGAAGGCGGTGTCATGTTGTCCTGGTGAGCTCCGGGTGGTTTGACGGCGCCGGCTCAGAGAGGAGGAGGAGGCGGCGGAGGCGGAGGCGGAGGAGGAGGAGGAGGGCAATCCCTGCTTTTATTTTTCTTTCCAGACGGCCACAGTTGAGCACAAAAAACAAACTTGAACCAGACGAGCTGCGAGTCAACACCTCTCCACCTCGTCTGAGCTGGAGAAACCCACCACTTCTATCTGAAGACATTTTTTTTTACTTTGAATTTTTCTCATTGTTGGAAAAAAAGGGAAGGGCTCTGCCAAGAAAAAAACTAAACAAACAAACCACCTTTTGGAAATGATGTTACGCTTCAAGTGCGCACTTTACGCACCATGTACACTTTAGGATGTTGGAGCACCTCGCCGCTGTTGTTGTTGTTGTTGTTCCTCGCTTGTTAGGCTTTGTTTCCTTTGTTGCTTGTCAGTTTTTCAGAAGTCACTTAGACCATGTGTCGTGACTAAATACTTTAAAACACACACACACGCACACACACAAAGACTCGAGGCAGCATGGGGGCCAAACAGAGCAGCCCCGTGTTTGATGGCAGAACTCGGGCTTATTCCAGCTCCGATCTCCCATCTGGAACCTCCAGCGGAGGGGGACGGATTGCGGGGTTTAGGTACACCAACGGACCAGATGGCCCGCGGATCCGTTACACTGGCGGAGGGCCAACCAGCTCCGGTCTCAGTATACCGGCTGGCAGCAGGTCGGGGTCACACGGACTGAACCAGAGCCTCGAAGGCACGGATGGCGACGAGGAGAGCGAGCTGCCGCCCGACGGCCACAGGCTGCTCATCGGGTCTCTTCCAGCCCACCTGTCCCCTCATCTGCTGGGAGGTAAGTCAAACCAGTCATATAATTGCTTAAAAAACTTTAATCATAATAATTATTATTTGTGTTTTTTTAAGTCCACTAGTGTGTGTCCTCGTTGCATCTCACGTGGCATGACTGGAACCCTTCTGGTCTTCATTACTGTGCAGTGCTCATAGCACCCGGTAATGTTTTGGAGTCAACATGTCAGTTCATGTTCGCCATGTGATAAGCTTTAAGCTGCCCATCGCTTCAAAAGCTGCAGAGTGTTTTTCCATTCGACACATGACACCTGGCGTATGGTACTAGCAGTCTGATGACTGGCTGGGCCCTTTGTTTAGCACTTTTATTGTAGCCAAAGGTGGCTGCGCTGTATTTCACCGTCTCTTCTCTCACCTCTTTGCCAAAACACAGGGCCTGTTTTTCTCTCTCTGGCTGAGAAGGAAGAGTGCATTATGTAGGTCAGCAGATAAGAGCTTCCTGCTGGTTACGCATTGTCTGACACATGCACACCAACACTTCCTGAGTGTGCACTGTTCGCTTGTCTCCACAACAAAAACACAGGACCAAGACTAAAAAGGCCTCTCCTGGCCTCTCCAACACCCATTTCTACAGTGTTTCCTGATTCTTTATTGACGTTGGAGCTCTTGTAAATGCACCAATTTCCTCATCCTTCACAATAAAACCCTGCTTCTCTAATTTCCTCTAACTTCCCAGATGAGGAAGTTGTAATCATTAAGAACCTTTTCCTCCGATAACCTTTCGCTCATCGAGTCCATGTGACTGTCGCCCCCTTGCAGGCCTGACATGGCGCCCACAGGATTATCCTCCCTCACAAACACATGGCACGACACAAAACACGAGGAGGTTCACGCCGGGCGCGGAGATAATCGCCGGCTGCACACGTGAAGCATTTGTTGTTATAATGCGAAGGCGGAACGTTAGCTCATCTGGGGTCAAGCGGCGCGTGGCGTATCAATATTTATGCAGCTGAGGAGATGCACAGAGGGGAGAGAGGAGGAGGAGGGGAGGGGGAGGGGGAGTTAATAACTGACTTTGTACATTTCATAAAGTTGTTTACAGCCGACAGAGAGCAAGACAGATCAAACTCAGGATAGATGTCCCACGCCCTCTGTTGTCGTCTTCATCTCAATAATAATAATAAAAGTACTGGGAGAGAAGTTCCTCCTCTCTGTCCTCATGTACATTTCTTTTTGTGTTTTTATTTTATTCCTCAGGCTTCCACTGTCCTGTTTGCTCCAAGTTCATGGCACCGGATGAAATAGAGAAGCACCTGTTCATGTGTTTCAGCAAAACGCGGCTCACCTACAACAGTAAGGGGGTGGGGGGGGGGGTGCACGAGGGTTTTGGGCCGCGGCTTACACGTTAATCCGCCACGCTTCGGTTTTACTTGTTCATTTTGGTTCAGAATAGACAAGCTATTCAAACTGAACAAGGGCGAATGGTAAATAGAGGTGTAGATCACATGTCGCTATCCAGATACTTCAATAAAATAGAAGTCGCAGGAGCTTTTTTCCTTTTTTTTCTCCTTTAAAAATAAATTAATATATTTTTCAGTTTCACGTGACAAAACATTGAAAATGACAAAAAGAGGAGAAAAAAAAATTATTACAAAGAAATAAAGAAGACAGACATAAGTAGAACATATATAGTACATTTATAAAGGGTCATCAATCACTTTATACAATTTTTTATGCATTCTTTTTCGCAGTAGCTTAATGTAAAAATACTCCATTACAAGTAGATAAGGTAGAGTGGAGGTTGTACAAGTACATCAAAGTTGTACTCAAATGCAGTACATTTGCTTATTTCCACACACACAGACACACATGCACACACACACACACACACACACACACACACACACACACACAGACCCACAGACGTGCATATACAAGGCAAACACTTAAATGTACAGTGCATGCCGTTCACATGCTGCTCGCTCTCTGTTATCATCCCCATCAGCCAATGCAAATATTTTCACAAGCTCAGTTTTAATCTCTTACCCGTCCTGCAGGATTCATGTTATGATCACGTATGAATCCACAAAGAGTTCCAGTTACTCCTTCGCCCCAGGTGTTGACGCTTGGGGGGGGGGGGGGGGGGGGGGGGCTGTCATGTCTTAAACAGGCAAACATGCGAACACACAATAAAACTTCCATCATAACTGTTATTGAAATATAAGTTGTATGGAGAGGATAACTGTGTTCCCAAATGACACAACCAGGTCCCACGGGAGACGGCTTGATTTGCCGAAGAGTGATGCAGGTCGTCATCTGTGCCGTCAGATGGTACCAGAAGGTCACGCAGGTGGCGGTGCCGGATTCACTGACTGAACGTCTGATGTGTGGTTTGGTGTGCGAGGAAACTCTTCCCTCAGGTGTGCGTATTATCTTCCTCCAGAGGACATCCTGTCCAGAGACTCTGGGGAGTGTGCCATCTGTTTGGATGAGCTGGAGCAGGGAGACGCCATTGCCAGGCTGCCCTGCCTCTGTATCTACCATAAAGGGTGACTACACAAACACACGCACACACACACACAAACACACACACACATCAATGAACATTGTAGTCGGACATTGTTTGAAAAAATGAACAAAATGCACCCAGCGTAAACAGGCACAACTTCTAAGCTTCATTTTTAGAATAGAAACATGAGACATCGGTCATTTTGAAAGTGTGTATATCTCACAATGTCAAATTATTCCTGTATTACAGATGCTACTAGCTTGGCAATAGCAATGCAATAACTGTGTGTATGTGAAAAGTACACGTAGTCACCGTGACGTAACGCATCGGTTTGTGGACCGCAGCTTTGGGGCCTTGAATTTGACATTCTCGCCCTCGCCATCTTGGGTTTATTAACCAAAAGAGGGCGGAGCTAAGTACTACCAAATGTGGAATGAGACCTGTTTCCAATAACTTTCATGAACTGAAAAACAACATTGAAATAAGTTAAATTTTGGAGATAAAAACACGTACAACTACCAGACCTGATGATGGCAACCTGTCAATCACAGGGAGCCACGCCCTAAAGTGTGCTTTATTATCGGTTTTACTCTAAATGGGACCATAATGTATTAAATGAACATCATGCTGTATTGAAAAAGACTTGAAACTTACAATATCTACGGAGGTAATGCATCAAGTGAGAAGTAGAGTCATTTCATCTTTTTCAACCAGAGGAGTCGCCCCCTGATGGCCATCAGGCAGAATGCAAGTTTCGGGAATTTCCTCTTTGGTTTCACTTTTCAGACCCGAAGGTTGCCAAAAACGCATTGTGTAAGAACCAATTAGCAATGGTGTGCAAGGTACTGCCTTATTTTTCCTTTAGTTTTGGAAAAAAAGCTTCCACCATCTTCTGGTAAACGGCTAGTTGGTGAGCTTCAAAGGGGCCGGGAGGCCAGTTTTGTGTATATATAAACAATTTAAATATATTTTATATATATATATATATATATATATATATATATAATATTTAAATTATTTATATATACATATTTATATATATTAATTTATTTATTTATTTTTACATGCATATTTATATATAAATATGTATATATAAATGTATGTATACATATGTATATCTATGTATACATACATACATGTATATCTATGTATATCTATGTATAGATAGCTATGTGTGTGTGTGTGTGTGTGTGTGTATATATATATATACAGTATATATTTATAAATAAAATAGGCACAGCAAAGGCCTAACTATAATACCATTTGGTGAATGAAACTTTTTGAGAAAAAAAACACACATTGATATGATATATATGATATACCTTTATTCTTCCCACAGTGGGGAAATTTCAAAAAAATTGCCATCAAATTTATCAAATAAGAGACAATGGGATAAAAAATAATAGATATTTTTATTTTTATTATTCCAGCTAAATGTAATAAAGCAAATTATTTCTTCTTCCTGTTTCAGGTGCATCGACGAGTGGTTTGAGGTGAACCGCTCGTGTCCGGAGCATCCCGCCGTCTAGGAGCTGCAGGAGTACGGATTCCTCCCGCTGCCCATCGCCGTGCGCCCCGACCTCGTCACAGCGCCGCCCCTTCCAGCCGAGCATCAGCGCTCCTCAGGGGCCGCAAGACATTGTTGTGCGCACACTTTTTTTTCACATAGCCTCACGGAATAGTGACGTACCTCGGATATGTTTTCTCTCAACGTCGTGGGACATTCAAAGAACCGCTACTCGAGAAATACTTCCGCCCGGAAAATATGTGAAAGTTCCTCGTGCCTAAAGTGGGTTAATGAAACCGGGACAGAGTGTGGCTTCATAGCAGAAGACAAGTGTATCCAACCCACGGAGAGGATGACGTCTCCTTTCAGACGTGACCAGAAGGCTGGTGTTGTGCAATGTATACAAAAAAACAGCCATTCAGAGTTAAGAAAATGCCTTTTTTTTCAGCTTTAAGGGATGATTACAGTGTTGATCCTAGTTAGGATTTAGATCATAATTTTTACCATGAGAATTGTCAAACTGTTGTGAAACAATCATGTGTCCTCGACCAAATAGTCTCGCGTGAAATAGACTTTGTAAATCATTTGTCCGTTCGGGACCACAGTGATGTGATTGTGTAGTTCAGTAGTGGAATGACAGATAGGCGGAAACCTATCTGATAATGATTCATCCTCTTAAGGAGTGCCATAATATGCTGCTATGTCATAGACTGGAATGTTTTTCTTATAACCTCGGAACCTTTTGTTTATCGTTCTTTCTATTTGTACTGTCAGGTTTTGCACAACAATTAATGTTTTGTCTTTGTGTCTCGATACTGCATACCAACTGGTACAAATGATTCTGCAAAGTCATAATTGATAGATTAATCCTTGTGAAATGGAAATGAGTCATCCCCCACAATGAGATGCATTTCTCCCCGTCTAAGATGGGCGGAGACGAGGAACTAGAAGAAGAAGAAAATGAGGTAATAAAATTGTTTCAAATATATATATATATATATATATATATATATATATATATATATATATATATATATATTTTATTTTTTATTTTTTATGTTTATAAATACAATAGATGTATAATTAACATAGTTTGTAGTCGTGGGACTTCCCAAAAGGTACAAATAAATGGTATTGTGTATAAAAGGATTTCCAATATTACGATAAAATAACAAGATAGATGATGACTTAACTTCTATGAGATGTAGAGAGAAGGGAAGTGGAGTAGTAATCATAATAATACTTTTCTAGACACTTAAATTATTTCCACTGGGGATGAATAAAGTATCTATTTATCTATCTATCTTATGGAAAAATGTAGGTCATTGTATTGATTGGAGAAAGATTAGAAACCTGAAAATGCACCTTAAGTCAAAAACAAGGAGTCTGTCTTCATACCAGTGTTACATGAAGATGGTATTTATTTAAATATATTATATATATATTAGTATATTATGATTGTTCCATTAGAGTTTTTTGTTTGCTTTTTTTCAATCCAAGATTCTTTATTTAATAACTGAGTAAAATCTTAATTTTAAACTCCCAAAATCACAAGATCAGGCCGACGCGTCCGCGTGACGCAATCACGTCGCGACACGTTGTCCCCGTGTTGATGACGTAACGCGCAAAGAACGTAACGTTTGCAAAAAAGTACACAGCAGAAGAAGCTATCGGGGTTTTGTCTAATTGCGGTTATCAAGCTAGTTTTCAATACGCGTTACCTTTTCTTTTCTTTTTTATAAAAGGTGAGTGTTTAGGTGTATTGGTCTCTTATACTTATGATGTATTAAATTCCATTGTTTCCTCTTTCCGCGAGCTAGCCTAGCTGTAAGCTAACGTTAGCTAACGGTTCCTGCACGAGTCGCGTCTCTCAATGTGAGAGCTTCACAACCTCTGCGTGTGTTTCCCCAGGTGTCTGACTCGGTATCAAGATGTCGTACATGCTCCCGCATCTCCACAACGGCTGGCAGGTGGACCAGGCCATCCTGTCCGAAGAGGACCGGGTCCTCGTGATCCGCTTCGGGCACGACTGGGACCCGACGTGCATGAAGATGGACGAGGTCCTCTACAGCATCGCGGAAAAGGTTTGATTCATGTCTGCTGCGAGCTTTCTACACGGATAACGTGTTGTTGTTGTTGTTGTTGTTGTTGTTGTTGTTGTTGTTGTTGTGCACATGTGATGTTTAGAAATTGAGCGTGATATGGTAAAAAGAAGATGTTGACCTTTTCATGACCTTGACCTTTAACCCGATCGATCCCAAAATCTAATCAAATGGTCCCTGGATAATAAACAATGATCCCACCAAATTGCATGCGATTCGGTTTAATACTTTTTGAGTTATGCGAGTAACACACATACAAACAAATAAATAAATAAATAAATACACAGCGATCGAAACATAACCTTCCACATTTTCGATGTGAAGGTAATGAGCTCTACACGTGTTTGCTATAAGATACACCCGCCCTGTTTCAGAAAACTCTTGAGTTAGTGAAGCATTAGATGAAGTCAAACTGGTTTTATTCAAGAAAGAGAGGCTACTGCGCCCCCTTTTCTTTTGTTTTAATTGGGGGGAGTTCTTCCTGAGTCGATGTGAGGTCTCAGAATATGTCGTAAATAAATTTGCGAATTGGGATTTCGGGTTGTACACATATATATATTGAATTTAATTAAAGTGGCAGTCATTAAGAAGTCTGTCCTGGTTGATTTTAGGATTTGTTTTGTAGTCAATTAATGGAATTAGCAGTCCTCATCCGTGTGAAGCAACCTTGCTCACTGACAGGTTTTCTTTATCCAACCTTCAGTTTGTCCTCTTCTCCTCCCTCCCTCTTTTGCACAACCCTAACTCTTATTTACAGATTTATTCGGTCTGTATTAAAGTGCATATTGCAGTGCAGAAATCCACCGGTTAGAATCTAAACCCTACTTTGATAGTGGTTTGAATTTGAAGTTACCATGTTTGTGTTGTCA
Organism: Liparis tanakae; assembly: GCA_036178185.1. NCBI lineage: Eukaryota > Metazoa > Chordata > Actinopteri > Perciformes > Liparidae > Liparis > Liparis tanakae. Next base: position 13,220,928 of record CM070106.1, read on the forward strand.
TTTCTTTGGCTTTAATTCGCCCTTCCATTCTTATCTTACACACTTCAACTCATTCTTGGTGCAAAACGTCTCCACATCCTTTTTTGTTGTTGTTCAGGGGGTGTACGGTCATGGAAAACCTTGAAACGTCATGGAATTGTAAAATAGTCATTTCCAGGCCTCGAAAAGTCATGGAAATGTTTTATAATCACATGTTCATTGACGCCGGGTTTGAAATACTTAATAGTTTTTTTTAAAGAAAGACGCTCAAAATATAAGACGACGTACGCTCTCTACACGCAACATGACATTTCTCATCTTTATACCATGGTTTGGTCATGGACATTTGGTTTAAAGCTATGGAAAATTCATGGAAATCCAATGTGTAAGAACTCTGGTTGTTGTTATCTACACTGAACATGATTCATACGACTTTGGAGATTATCAATGAATATTCGGATCGAGGTGCAGCTTCAGAATTTAGTTCTTACACAGTCTGAATTCTGAATGTGTTTTTAACATAATTTCCGCGATCACGTCTAATTTGAGTACATTGTTGAAGTAGCTGAAATTCTGTCGAGCCAAGTTCCATCTCTTTAATCTAATGTATTTTATATATGTATTTAATATTCAGTCGCCTTTGTGTTTTATACCCCGTCAGATTAAAGCTGAACACGCATTTTAAATGTAAGGTAGCCTATAGATTTTTGCAGGAAACTAAATAATGCGATGGTCCTTTTCTGGAACGCTATCGATTATTTTACTTTTTTGTGCTGATTTATATCGTCTGCTAAAGGGATTCATCACTATTTATAAGTGTTCGCAGCTCCCGGCAGTTTATTGCTGATTTTACAACTGCGACTCCCATTCCGGTAAGTTAGGTTGGTCTCAGTCAGCAGTTCGTACGAAGGCCGTTAAAAAGATGCGGCATTGCAATACTTTCTTAAAGATGTAAGTTATACTCTTTCTGAAGCTCAATTAGGTATGCTAACGTTTCACACTGGTGCACTCGAAAGGTGAGTTATTGTAAATTACAGTTGGTAGAGCAGTAGTTCATATCTAGCTTTCAACTTTTTAAATCCAGTCTAAACCAAATGTATTCATGAAGCGCTTTTAAAAACAGTTAAATAATGATAGTTGAAAATAATAATAATATTATTATTAAGCGTCTTTGAAAAGCCCTATGGAAATGTAATGTAGTAGTATTATTATTATTATTATTATTATTATTATTATTATAAAAAATGGCAGTGCTCAATCTTAGTCAAAAGCCAAGGAGTAAGCGCATGTTTCGGGACGGAGTTTAAAGACAAGGCGCTGTGCAAACCTGCCGGGATAGTCAGCGAACCTGGGTGACCTTCATAGGACGTGTTGTTGTTGTTGTTGTTGTTGTTGTTGTTGTTGTACAAGGCACCAGAGGAGGGAGGCCAGTGCGGGGGAAGTGTCCTCCTGCTTCTGTGTTGCTGTTAATTGACGATGGAAATAACCCAAATGAATGAAAACGTCATCCCAAGATGGAGTTGTTGTTTGATCCAGAAACCTTTCCCTCTTCAGAATGGCTCATCGACGGCTTAATGTTGAATCTTCTCCCCCAGGTGAAGAACTTCGCAGTCATCTACCTGGTGGACATCACAGAAGTGCCCGACTTCAACAAGATGTACGAGCTGTACGACCCCTGCACCGTCATGTTCTTCTTCAGGTAATTCGCTCGGCCAAAGTCGCTTCTTGTGACGTGACTGAAGTAATTTGTCAGGAACTATAACTGAACACATTAAAGAAAAAGTCCAAAATATGCATATTTCCTCTATTTCTAGTGCTATTTAGCACCTAGATTGTTTTGGACTCTTTTGACACACTGTGCTGGACGTTGGACATGTAACATGATTTTTATAGGACTTTCTCAACATACTATACCAGTGGTTCTCAACCCCCCTTGGGGTACATGAAGGCACTCCAGGGGGTACGGGAGACTTTTGTAAATATATTTAAAATTAGTACCTATTAAAAAATAGTTGTAATTGAATAAATATTAAATTAAATTGAATATATTCTGTATTAAATCAGACACTGATGGCTCAGCGCTGTGTGTGGGTGGGGGGTACATTACTGAAAAAAGGTTGGGAACCATTGTATACCATGAACTTCCCTCCTGAACCTCCTGTATGTCCCTGTTTAGGAACTAGAGAACTTTTTATATTGTTGTTTTTGTTTCCCCAGAAACAAACACATCATGATTGATTTGGGGACTGGAAACAACAACAAGATCAACTGGACAATGGAGGACAAGCAGGAGATGATAGACATTGTAGAAACGGTGTACCGGGGAGCCAGGAAGGGCCGAGGTCTGGTCGTGTCTCCAAAGGACTATTCTACAAAATACAGATATTGAGTTTTTTATTTTTATTATAATTTTTTTACTTAACTTCTTTTTTGAGACGTGTTTTTTCTGGATTTTGTTGTGACATGACACACAGACTACACGCTACAGAGTCATGGAAGAATCTCTTTCAACATTTTTGTTTTTTGCCAGTGAAACGGGACAATATTCTTATTCATGGCTGTGATCGTGTTGCATTGAGCCTTTTGTGTTCTTTGTGTACACTGGTGTTAAATTCAGTTTCAACAACAACATGTTGTGTTTTTTTTCCTCCATTCTGACAAACCGGTGCTGCAGGACCCAGGCACGGTGAACGTCCCCATACTTTACTGTAATAAACATGGTTATTTACATATTAACGTCTATTGATGTGGGTCCTTTTTAATTTATTTTTTTTAAGCTCCACTTTGTCTTTTCTGTGTGACTCACACAGTCAAGTTGCTTATAATGGGGTTATAAATATAATAATGCTTATAAAAGGATTCTAGATCATTTATTGAGGTCAAACTTTATAATATTTTAGGAATATTCAATGATTCATCAAATTCATTCTTTAGAAGTCCTGCAGCCAGAGAGTGCACCTCCCTAAAGTCTCCACTAGGTGGAGCAAGAGCCGTCTGAATACATTCCTGTTATGCTAAATCCTCAGTGCTTATTTATCACTAAATAGAGTATCTTAGGGAATGAATTTGTCAGACTATATATAAACACAGTAAAGAGGAAAGTAAAGCCCCAAAATAAAAAATATGCATTTTCCCCTCATCTGTATTTAGCAATCTCGATTGTTTTGGACTTTTCATACTATATACAAGCATGTTGGACATATAATATGATTTTATAAGACTTTTAACATACTGTAACATTGAACATGTCACCGCATACACACTAAAAGTTACTTTATTTAAAAAATAATTTAGCTTGACACATTATTCTATGACTATAACCCTATTTTTCTCAATGGAGCTAAAACAAGTCATTCGAATGTTAAAAGGAAACTGGATTGACTTAGTTTTTCTCAAAGTGCTTGTAGGGCTTGGACCAGCTGATGAATTATCCTTATTCCAACAAAGACAATAAAAACTCACTCTCGAGTTGTAACTTCTTCCACTGCTTCCTGTTTATTGTATACCCCTTTCTCACTTCCAACTATAAATGATGAACACTGTCCCGTTTACTATCAACCAAAGGAGGTGACAAAGCACCGACTCGCAAAGAAAGGGTCAATCACATGCAATATCTCTTTTAAATTGATAAATGACAGGCCTCCATTCTTCCACTGGGTCTTTAGTTTCCATCACGTATCAATAAGAGAACGATAGAAATAAGATAGCAGACAAAAGAGGAAGTTGGAAGTTGACATCGGAGTCGGTGAGAGAAACACCAGAAGACGAGTCTCGTTGATATCGGTTATCTGTCGGCTCCTCGAGCGGCGCCCCGATCACCGGACGCCGCACACTGAGCGGGAGACCGATCCGATTTGTTGAGTGACGGATGAAAAAATTAAATTGCTGCGTCTCCCCGACGGTCCGGACCAAAGAAAGAGAAAGGCCGACCTCCTGACCTCCTGACCTCTTGACCTCTTCACTTCTCCTGAGTGAGACAAGATGGGAGGCACCAGACCCACACTCTCAGAATCAATGCTCCTTCTTCCAGTTCATCGTACTATATGCCCCCCCCCCCCCTCCTCCTCCTCCTCCTCCTCCTCCTCCTCCTCCTCCTCCCTCTCCCTCTGTTGGAGGGGAGACGGGGATGGCTGAAGAACAGCTGGCTGCCGAGAGGAGGTGATGGAGGAGGAGGAGGAGGAGGAGAAGGAGGCCGATAACTGCTGCTGCAACAACAAAGATCCTCTGACCACACTCGGCTGCTCTCGAGTATAAAAACCACATTGTCTCTTAAATATCTGATTTTTTGGGGGGGAAACCAGAAAAAAAAGAAAGTGTGTTTTATCTTCTTTTTTTGATCGTATATAAATCTCTCTCAGAGCGACCTCGTCGTACGGATGGTTGAACACCGGCCGGCCCGAGTGTCTTCACGGTTAAAGCTGAAGTCACGTCGTCCTCTTTCCATGTGTGTCGACCCCCCCCCCCCCTCCCCCCATGTCCACCCGCGTTAACCTACAGTCGCCGTGCTGTCGTCTGGCCCCGCCCATCGTCTCTGAGGCCTCACATGGCGCGTGCCGGGGGCCAAAGGCCGTCCTCCATCGGGCCATTATAATTCATATTATCATGCGTTGTTGATCCCTATTACTGTTAATCAGCTCAGCCTCGGGGTGTGTGTGTGTGTGTGTGTGAGGGGGGGGGGGGTGAAAGAGTCTACTCTAAGAGTTGCTGTGAGAAATCCGGTCTAGACGCACGCGGAGACGTGGAAGTGCAGCGCGGCGAGCGAGAAGAGAGAAGAGAGAAGAGAGGTCGTGTTCTCCCCTCTGGAGCTTTTTTTTCTTTTCGGTAATCCCGGATCTGTTTTTCATCTGATAATGTCTTCAGTGGATCTGCACAAAGAGGGGTGCAGCGAGGATCGTCTGGTGCCAGGGGTGGGGGGGGTGGGGAGGAGCCACGCTGGCATACCTCCATCTCCTCTGTCTCGCTCCTCTCCCTCCTCCTCCTCCACCACCTCTTTTTCTCTCATCTGTCACTCCTTTCCGTGTGGGTGCCCATCGGGGGGGGAAGGGTGAAGGGCAATTGGCAATTTCTGGAACACCCACCAACCCCCACCCCCATTAGCCCCACCCACCCCCACCACCACATGTACACAAGCGACGCGTTAACCCCTCTTTCCCGTTGCCCGGTCGACCCGATTCGTCGCCACGGGGACGTCAGTGATGCCTCTTTTGGCTCGAGAGCCCTAAAAATTCAAATTGTGCGAATGAAAGCGTCTCTGGGTCCAGAGGTGGAGGAAGGAAGGAGCACACGAGCATTTAAAGGGAAACATACAAATCAAACAGTGTCAGTACTAAAAGGAAAGAGTCGGCCCATGGAGGAGACGCGGGACTCAAAGCGGATCAAACCTGTTCTCAATCCCCCAAAAAGATGTTTGTGAGAACATCCGAGGGGAGGAGCAACATTTTGATTCACATTCGGTCGCCGTTGCTTTTGGTTCCACAGTTTTGAATCTGACTTTCTTGTGTTTGCTTCGCGCCGGCGGCTCTTCTGGAGGTTAGAAGAAGAGATGTTTGTCTTCATGTGCTGCTTCATGTGCTGGGTTCACCTCCCCTGGGTTTCCTTCAACTTGTCCATCCCTTAAGCTCCGCCTCTCCTCATCAACGCCTCTTTACGCAACCAGAGCGTCAACACACTCCTTGATTGAGCAACATGATGGAGAGATGGGAGGAGATAGTTCACGGTTACATATCCGGAGATCATCTCCCGACGTCTTCTCCACCTCCATCTCCACCTCCATCTCCATCTCCATCTCTATCCTAACTGCATCTATGCTCTGCATGGGTTTGAGTTGTGTCCCCCATGGGGGAATTACTCAGAGTAGATGAAGTATAGCCATCAGGTTGGCCCAGATTAAGAGCAGATGTTTCATGCTGATAATAAGCTGAAGCACACACACACACACACACACACACACACACACACACACACACACACACACACAACAACCCTCTTCCTGCTGACACACTTAGCAGCCGGCCGTTGTGTTGGTTTGATTCTCTTCTCTTCTCCACTTTGGGGACCTGTGACTAAATGGATTTGCATCTCTCCTCCAGCATCATTCCCAAAGGGGTGTCATCCCTCCATCTGTGACAAGATGTGTGTGTGTTTGTGTGTGTGTGTGTGGGGGGGGATCCATTCGAGAGAAACGGCAAACAAACACACACACACACACACACACACACACACACACACACACGTGTAGTCGCCTCCATTCAGGAGCTTCATGCCCAATTAGAACCTGCCCGGTGCTCACAGCCTCCTGCTGCACGGGAGGTGTGAGGCCGAGAGGCTCCAGCTAAACACACACACACACACACACACACACACACACACACACACACACACACACAGACAATTGTATCTGTTCCCCGTCACTTGCACAATAAGCTGAGACTCCATGCCCTCCCACACACTCTGTCACACACACTCGCGGCGTTTAAGGTGAAGACGAGCGTGGGAGAACGCCCGCTCTTCGACTAGCATCGAACAAATCTGATTCGTCAACCGAAGAGTCCGAGGTCAAGTTGCATTGTGGGTAATGTAGGCGTTGGGAAGAAGAATAAAAGAATGTATCTGTGGCACTGCTCAGCTGTACAATGGTAGATATATCTGTGGATATACACTGTAATAATAAGAAAACATAAAAACACACTGTACATAAGGTGGTAGAATATAGAGTATTAGGTACAGTTTTAAAAAACAGGTTATTAACATAAAAGAGTTCCTCATCTTGTGTCATAAGCCTACATTTTATACTTTTATCAGTTTTCTTTTCTCATCTAAAACCAACTCAACAACGCCTCTTTATTCTCCTGCGCTGACATTAACTGGGGATGAAAAGAAACTATCAAGTTGTATTCTGGGAGATGATTTCCCCGCCCCATCAGATTTTATCTCTATCCACCAACTTCATAAACGTAGAAGAACTAAACTGCCGCTCTGTCCCCTTTAATAACTTCGGTCAATATTGGCTTTTTACTAGAAATTGCACCTGATCGCATTTAATGGACACGGAGCTTTTTGTTTGATTACATTTGGTGTAAGCGATCAATACTTTGATTGATGGTGAGTGAAAAGCACTGTGAAGTCACACGTGATCGCCCCGTGGAATATATGAATGCGGAATACGATTAGAATGATCTCACGTGGTCTCTGTGACGACGGCGGCCATGTGACCCTCGTTGTTAGTGGAGGTGGAGTTTCTGAGCACTGAAGATTTATGTGTTTAAATTTAGGAGAACAGAACTCTTCCGCTGCTCCGCATTTCAAAATGATGATGGAAAAAAGGCCCAAAAATTGCATCTCTCAAAAAGCGTCTCTCAAAACGCTACGTCGCTGTTTCTGTCGTTCCAAAAATAACATTTAGAAGACAACAAAAACATTTACGCAATGCGAGTTACAATCACATTACATTCACACACAGAGAGCCACTCAGGGCTCAGAGTGTTGCTCAAGGACACATCAACTAGGGCGGGGATCGAACCCCCAAGCCCCTGATTGAAGGAGAGACCTGCTAACCCACAGTCACCCAGATAATAATAATAATAATAATAATAATAATAATAATAATAATAATAATAATAATAATAATAATAACAATGTTTACAAAGTGCTCCAGAGAGAGGCAACGCAAAACAAGTGGAATTGCAAGAAACCAATATTACAATTTAAAATATATATTAAAATTAAAATTAAATTAAATAAAAATATACTAAAAAACTAATTAATTAAAAAATAATTAAGAATGAATTAAAAACAGACAAACTAAATTAGGGGAACCAAAGTTCTGCATAAAAAGACTAGATCACTTATAAGCTGTTCTATAAAAATTGGTTTTAAAAGTGATTCAAAAGAAGTTACTGATTCTGCAAATAATTGGATCGGATGTTTCTGATTAACCTGGTTTATGATGGACAGGCTGCAGTTATGTTTCTTTTGTAGCTTTTCTGCAACGACATCCAGCGAGTAAAACGGGGGAACTTGGAAATCTCTGGCGTGAGAAAACGATGCAACAAAATCTCTGGCGTGAGAAAACGATGCAACAAAATGCGCTTCTGGCCTGAAATCACACGATCTCCATCACCCTCCCTCCCCATGGCCGTCTCCATCCTTCCTGCATCCTCCCTCCCCCTCCTAAACTCATCTCTGCTGCTCTGCCTCCACATCATCTCTCTCTCTCTCCTGCCGCTGCCCCCCTACCTGTCTGCCTGCGCTGGTACAGCCCCCCCTCCTCCTGCCTCTGTCAATGTATTTTGCCCTTATAAGGAGAGAGCGCAGGCAGACTGTACTAACCGCACAAGCTCAGCGGGGGTGTCGCCGGGCGGCAGGGAGATGCACGGCGTCTGCAGCGGCACAGTGAGATAGGAGGAGAGTGGATGGGGGGGGGGTCTAAATGAGTCTAAATAAGAGGACAGGAATAGGCGCACGGGAGGATGGAGGCGAGGCGACGGAAGAGAGGGATGGAGGTTGGAGAGAGGACGGCGAGGAGAGGCAGGTGGACGCATCTGTGGGCGTGGAGGTGGAGCTTCACCGTTGCTAAGTGACTGACCGCCGACATTGACCTTCCAGGTCAGGAGCCACAGTCGGCCCACGCCGTTAATACACACATTTACAAATCGGTGGTTGTTGTCAGCGGTGAGGCGGCGTGACTCGTCACCGGCCGCCCACACGCGTCGACACGGAGGTCTAACATAACATTTGGGCCGGTGAGCGTCACGGAGGGAGAGCGTGGGCGACGTGACGGCTTCAGACGCCGCGCACGGTAATGATGGATTTAAGATTCATGTGTGTTATCTGTATAGAAGGTGTCGTGCTGTAGGGATGTGGCGTTTCCCTCTGACGTTGTCAGAGAAAATGTAATAAAAGGCAACAGAAGTGGGGATATTATCTTTTTTACTGCAAAGCCGAGCATCTACGTTACCCACAATGCAACACCAGCAGATCGGGCCTGGAAGACGCCCACGGAGAGAAGCGTACACGACCTTGCTGCAGGCGCTCCGAAAACACATCGGCCCGATCGGCCAGGCGTCATCTTCAGGTTTCGAAAAGGAAGTGTATGTTTTTAGTTTAATCGTGTTGACGCAGACAGATAATGGAGGGTAGGACCAACGCGCCGGCAGCACGACGCCACATACATCCACTCACCATGCTTACATGACTGGAGGTCAAAGGTCACCAGGATGGATTGTGACTGCTGGTTTCTACACTTGAAAAAGAAAAAAAAGAAGAAAAAGAAAATATATATATATATATGTATGTATATATACATATACATATTTATATACATCATATATATTATATATATATACATATGTGTATATACATATATATGTATAAATCATATATATTGTATATATATATACATAAATACATATAAATACATATATACATATATATATGTATATATACATATATATATATATATATAATCTTATATATGTATATTATATATATATATAAATAAATCCATATATATGTATATATGTATGTATATATACATATCTATATACATCTTATATATATGTATATATATATAAATATATAAATAAATGCATATATATACACATATATATATATATATATATATACATATATATATGTATATATATATATATATATATATATATATATATATACATATACATATACATATACATATACACAGGGGTGCACATAACTGGTACGCAGGTACGCATGCGCGAAAATAATCCACAATGCGTACTGCCACTTGTTCTCCTTTGCGTACCTGAGTGATCTGATGTTGGTCGTCTCTACAGCAGCACGTCATTACAACATGTCAGTCTGTCTCTACGAGTCGCGTGAACACGTCTCGCGTGCCGTAGAGCTCGGCGTGTGCGAGCACATCGGGACGAATGTCACCGAAAAAGGCACTTGCACCCCAACAACTCCTTTTCATAATATAATGTATTTACTTATTAAAGTGATCATCTACTGTTGTAATCTGAGACTGATAACCCAGAGAATTAATGTGATTTTTGCTTTGAATTTATTCCGTGAAAATCTGACGTTTAAAATATTTAAAGTACGACGGGATGAAATCAGAAATAAGTTTCCTGAGCTTTTGATTTTCACACCTGGAGTGTGTCTCACTCTCTCGGTGCTGGAGTACTTTCCTCCTCCTCATAATTCATGAAGCCGGCCTTCATACAGGCTGAACCCACCTGAGGACAGGCACCATATGAGACATCTGACCTACAAAATAATAGACATTGTATAAATAATCCAAGTTTCTGATCGGCAATACTGCTCGGCTATTAATATTTCAGCGATAAAAATAAAAAATAGACAGCGTGTCCTCTTGTTTCCCCTTATAACCAACACGGATCATCAAAGGGAAAATGCTTTTTAATTTCACAGCTAATACAAAATGTCATCAGATGAAGAGCATGAAACAGACTTCTGTGCAATTAACCACGTTAATGAGCGGCTCCGCCTTCTTTACTTCACGCTCGTGGCCAGTCGTCTTCTCCGGAGGTAAACTTATGCAAACCCGCTTCCTCGCCATCCTCCCTCGGTATCCTTGGATACCACGCTATTTATTCATGTTGGTCTCCTCAGATCAGGTGATGGTCATGTGACACACACACACAGACACACAGGAGTGAATTTCACGGTGTGGCGAGATGCTCAGAAGGAACCGACACAAGGCCTCACATCAAAGATGATGTTTATTCACAGACAGCCGTCAAAACTCTCTGCCCCCCCCCCTTTCTTTTTTTATTTGTCTGTTTCAAAGAGAACATCAGGTCCTGTGCATCTGGGGGGGGGGGGGGGGGGACACACACGCTGTCACAGCTGTGAAACCGGACTGATTGTGTTTGAAAACCCTTCAGATGTCGGATGCACTTATTAAATAAATAAATGATGTTTTCCAAAAAGGAGAAATTAGGAAAGCATAAGCATTGTTGGTGTTGGTGAAATAGGAGAGTGAAGCCCCCCGGCGGACGCTTCGGGGGCCATCACGGTTGACCCGCCGTGCAGAAACCAAACAGATGCCACCATTTGTGTGCCGCGGGAAAAAAAGCCTCCAATTTCAGGATGTGTCCTCGGGACTCTTTGGCTCAACAGATGGGAGCTAACCCAAAAGGTGGGAGGAGCCTCAGTGCTTGATCTGGGGAGCCGGATACAATCTCTGAACACAGAAGCAGATCTCAGACCAGCTTCATGACGACCTCAGAGAGCTGGGGTGACGTCGGTTCACATCCTCACGCCCTCACATCCTCACGTCCTCACGTCCTCACACCCTCACACCCTCACACCCTCACATCCTCACGTCCTCATGCTCTCACACCCTCACACCCTCACATCCTCACGTCCTCATGCTCTCACACCCTCACACCCTCACATCCTCACGTCCTCATGCTCTCACACCCTCACGTCCTCACATCCTCACACCCTCACGTCCTCACGTCCTCACGTCCTCATGCTCTCACACCCTCACACCCTCACATCCTCACGTCCTCATGCTCTCACACCCTCACGTCCTCACATCCTCACACCCTCACGTCCTCACGTCCTCACGTCCTCATGCTCTCACACCCTCACACCCTCACATCCTCACGTCCTCATGCTCTCACACCCTCACACCCTCACATCCTCACGTCCTCATGCTCTCACACCCTCACGTCCTCACATCCTCACACCCTCACGTCCTCACATCCTCACACCCTCACGTCCTCACGCCCTCACATCCTCGACACCATTGACCATAACATCCTATTACAGAGACTGGAGCAGTCGATTGGTATTTCAGGCACCGCCCTAAGGTGGTTTAAATCCTATTTATCAGATCGATCTCAGTTTGTATTTGTAAACGATGAAGCCTCAATGACCACCAACGTTAGTCATGGAGTTCCACAAGGTTCTGTGCTTGGACCAATTCTATTTACCTTATACATGCTTCCTTTGGGCAATATTATCAGGAAATGCTCTATAAACTTTCATTGTTATGCAGATGATACTCAACTATATCTATCGATAAAACCAGAGGAGACTAACCAACTCACTAAAATTCAAGCATGTCTTAGTGACATAAAAACATGGATGACCGGCAACTTCTTGATGTTAAACTCAGACAAAACCGAAGTAATTCTACTCGGCCCTGAGCACCTCAGAGATCAATTATCTGGTGATGTGATTTCTGTAGATGGCATTACTCTAGCATCCAACACCACTGTAAAGAATCTCGGCGTTATCTTTGATCGGGACTTGTCCATTAACTCCCACATAAAGCAAATCTCAAGGACTGCATTCTTCCATCTACGTAATATTTCAAAAATCAGGCACATCTTGTCTCAAAAGATGCAGAGAAATTGGTTCACGCGTTCGTTACTTCGAGACTGGATTACTGCAACTCCTTATTATCAGGCTGCACTAATAAATCTCTTAGGTCCCTCCAGTTGACCCAGAATGCTGCAGCTCGTATTCTCACTAAAACTAAGAAAAGAGATCACATTACTCCTGCACTAGCTGCTCTGCACTGGCTCCCTGTAAAATCAAGAATCACTTTTAAAATTCTTCTCTTAACTTACAAAGCCTTAATTGGTGATGCACCATCATATCTTAAAGAGCTTGTAGTACCGTATCGCCCCACCAGAGAGCTGCGCTCACTAAATGCGGGGCTACTTGTAGTTTCGAGAGTCTTAAAATGTAAAATGGGAGCCAGAGCCTTTAGTTATCAAGCTCCTCTTTTATGGAACCAGCTTCCACCTTCAGTCCGGGAGGCAGACACAGTCACCACATTCAAGAGTAGACTGAAGACTTTCCTCTTTGACAGAGCTTATAGTCAGGGCTGAATCAGGTTTGCCCTGGTCCAGCCCCTGGATATGCTGGTATAGGCTTATAGCTGCTGGGGATGTTTAGGATGCACTGAGCACCTCTCTCCTCTTTTCTTTCTCCTATGGATGAATCTTCATCTCTCCATCACACATGACTAACTCTGCTTTCTCCCCGGAGTCCTTCTGACTTCACGTCTCATGGGGTCATCGGACCCTATGAGACGGCATAGATCCCATCTGCTGATGGACCTTCGATGGTTGGATCGTGAGTTCCTGTCGCCAGCTGTGCCACTGCCCTGCTGGGACTCCGCCCACTCCTCCACTTGGGAGGTCTCCAAACTCTCCATCGTGGAATATGCCTAAATATGAACTATTGATAAACTCTGTCAGATTCCTTGAATGTATTTTAACTCTAAATATGTCCTTCTGTACACATTACATCTATTGCATCTGTCCATCCTGGAGAGGATCCTCCTCTGTTGCTCTCCTGAAGGTTTCTTCCTTTTTTCCCCTGAAGGGTTATTTGGGAGTTTTCCTGATCCGATGTGAGGTTTTGGGGCAGGGATGTCTATGTGTACAGATTGTAAAGCACTCTGAGACAAATTTGTAATTTGTGAAACTGGGCTATACAAATAAACTGAATTGAATTGAATTGAATTTTAAAGAGAGAGGCGGAGCTTATGGCTAAACCGGTAACTCGACTAAGCGGCGGTATTATTAGCTACTAGCGTGCTACACAGACTTTCTCCTCACAGGCTTTAAACTCTGTGTGAACCTTCAAATGATAAAGTTAGTCTTTTATAAATTAACTCAATTCGTTCAATTCAATTCAAATTATCCTCAGAGGGCTTTACAATCTGTACACAGAGACATCCCTGACCTTTGACCTCATATCAGATCAGGAAGATCACTCAAAAATGTGGTTTGCAATAAAAGTTTTGGGAGTGATGTTGCATCTTTAACCGACTAGCGTCTGTCTTCTTGACCCCCACGATCTGTTTAAATATTAATAAATCCTGCAGTATGAAGAGTGCATCAACTGGACTCCAAATACAGTCGAAGATAACCCAATGATAAAAGAGCTCGAGTGAGGATCCTTCATGACACCCTCAACCTGCTGAAAAGGGATTAAGAGAAGATGTATTCTATTGTAGGAGTCCAATTATGGAACAACGTTAAAATGGATATAAGAATGGTCAACCCTTTGGTTTTCAAAAAAATTATTTAGAAAACAGTTGAGGGTTATAAGTGTTATTGAAACATATGTATATGGAATATGTATATATATATATATATATATATATATATATATATATATATATATATATTACTTTTAAATTTTCTTTATTATTTTTTTTAATTTTCTTATATATATATATATATATATATATATATATATTACTTTTCTATTTTCTTTATTATTTTTTTAATTTTCTTTTATATATATATATTTATATAATTTTTCTTTTTCTTTATTATTTTTCTTTATTTTATATACATGTTCAGATTTTGTAATTATAATATTTTCAGATAGGAATATATAAGCATTTTTTGCTTCTGCCTATAACTTTTCAATCTTTCTGTTTTGTATATTATATAGAATAATATTGTATTGTATTGCAATGATTGACAGAATCAAATACATAACAACCACAACAACAACAAAAACATCTAAGGGCCTGATTCTTAACCAATCCTCACCCTCCGCTCAGCCTAACCTGAACCGCCTGAGTCTAAAGCCTCAAACCGCTTGAAGCCGACCCAAATGTCCCGGAAGCGAAATACACGAAATACACCTTCACAACCCGGAGAGCAGAGTGCTCTCCTTCCTCTGTCACCCACACAGTCTGAACCCCCCGCTGCACATCCTTCACTCAGCGTCACTTTCACACCGCGCCGACAGAAGGAGAACAACAAAAAGAGTCACTCTGCTGCTGAAACAATGTCAAACACAATCCAACTCTCTCACACACACAGACACACACACACACACACACACACAGTGAGTGGTGCCCCCTCCTCTTATTGCCAGCAGGCTATAGTGGTATAGACGTTAGTCAAAGGGGGAGGGGGTTTTGTGAGGACATGCTGCATGTGTGTGTGTGTGGTGGGGGTCTTTGTGAGTGTGTGTGGTGGGAGGAGGAGGAGGAGGAGGGGGGGGGCATGGCGTTCTATTTCTCATAGACCAACAGCTGCTGTCTTTAGTGCAGAGCGAGCGAGAGGGCGGGCTGTGTGGCGTGAGGCGGTGCGTGTGCTCAGTGTGTCGTGGATCCACAGCCCTCTGGCTCACAGGATAACGGAGTCTCTCCCAGGAAACATACAGAACGGCGACGCCAGGACCTCTTTCCCCCCCCCATCTTTTTTCTCCCAGCATCCTCCTTCTCGCCGCCTTGTTCTCCAACGAGCCCAACCGGCGGCCGGCTGTCTGAGTGTGTTTTTGTGGTTGTTGGTGTCTCTTTTGTTCCCTGCGTGCGTCCCCCCCCCCACTACCACCACCACCACCACCACCACCACCACCCCCGTCCCGGTGTTTTTACCCCTCCGGTCCAGAAGAGAAGGAAAGGACGAGCGAGAGAGTCCCGGGCTTCGTCCATCCTCCCCTCCTGCACACCCAGCCGGTAAGCTGAGCCTAGCAGCGCTCTATTTAGGTGTTTTTTTCTTCTTCTTCCCTTCTCTTCATCACTCCATCCATTCGGTTCCGATAGCGTACGGAGGCCTCACAGTCCCACCCTGCACCTCAAAGAGAGGCTCGTCCTGAGAGAGGAGGACGAGCCCGGAGGATGGACGTCGGTTAGACGCTGCAGACGGAGGCTGGCGGCTGACTGGTGCTCGGTTTAAGAGAGAGAGAGAGCGAGGGGAGGGGGGGGGGATGCCTGTGGGAGAGAGGGAGCACTGCCGTGGGTCAGGGTCTTCGAGGGAATCGGGGGAGCGTGGAATTTGGCCCGAACCATATCAAACCCTGCGGGGCCGCTTCCACTGCAGCGCTACTCACAGCCGACACACACCTCGGCAAAGAGCCACCGCGTCTTCTAGAGCAGGAGGATGAGGGTCCACCTATCGGCTTTAATGTGTGTGTGTGTGTGTGTGTGTGTGTAGTCAGTGATGGAGGACGTATGTGACCTAGAAGCATCAACCATCCCACCGATGTACCGGAGGGTTCCGGGTTAATTGCATGTCAAGCATGTCTTTCAGCTCAATTATCACACATTTGTTATATCAGGAAATATTAGCATCACTACAAATGGCGTGTCTAATTTCACATCGAGGTGAGGTGAGGTGAGGTGTGTGTGTGCGTGTGTGTGTGTGTGTGTGTGTGTGTGTGTCTGCAAACAGCCTGCTAAAAACAATAGCCCCTAGATTGCACCGCTGATCAGAAGGGGTGGGTTCATGCGACGAGAGTGGGAAAACAGGGAGGAGGGAAGGAAGAAAGGGAGGGAGGGAGGGAGAAAAAAACTGAATGGAGGAATGAATGAACGAGGGATGAGGCTTTTCGGGGGTGTTTTGTCCTCTTTCAAACGTGACACATGTCTCAGGTGGAGGTAAAAGTATAGAGCGGGAGGGCAGCAGAGGGGGGGGGGACGCCGCACTGTGTGACTCTGCAGCTCTTCTTTGTGTGTGCCGGGGGAATGTGAGAGAGAGAGAGAGAGACAGAGAGGGAGAGAGAGCGAGGGAGAGGGAGAGAGAGAGAGAGATGCTGTGGATGGAGAGATGGGTAAAAAGAGAAAACATGATGAAGTACCGTGGTGGGTGTTTGAGTGTGTATGGGAGAAGCAGGAGAGGTGTGTAATTGAAAGATCTGGTCCCTCTGTAATCTACTGGTTATAATCCATGTGAGGAGATTAAATGAAGATTTACTGTCATGTGGACTTTGATCACACACACACACACACACACAGACACACACACACATCTGGTTGAGAAGGTGTTCATGTTGTTGTGCGATACATACATGTATTCATTCATGTGTATATATTAAATAATAATTAATATTACTGTCTAGTATCAGACATATTGTCGTCATATATGTCAACAAATTTAGAAAATATATGTTTCATGTCCGTCGTTATTTACTGTTGTTGAAACGTGTTGACATACAGGAATAAACTGAGTGAACATGAGTCAGAATATGCAGATTTTAACCCATTTACTTGTGCACGTAAACAGCTAATGTGTGTGTGTGTGTGTGTGTGTGAGTGTGTGTGTGTGTGTGTGTGTTTGTGTGTGTGTGTGTGTGTGTGCTCCATCAACTCAAGCGTGTTAATCAATGCATGTGTATTTTTTTTCTCTTCTTCATGTCTAAAATGTACCGGCGGCTGCGATGGCATTTACTCCGCTGTTGCTAGGACACTCCCTTTGAACATCTCAACCGAGCCTTCTGATTGGCCCTGCCGCGATGATGCAAGATTCCCTCATCCCAAATCTTTCCCGAGCGCCCATAGAAACATGCCCGTCTGCATTTCCCTCCTCTCATCTCTCACTCCTCCTCTGTCACTCTTTGTCTCACACCCCCTCATCTCTCTCTCTCTCTTAATCGTGCACCATCTCCCTCGATTCATCGCTCTCGCTCCCTCGTTAACTCATTAATGGCTCCCGTGCTGCCGCTACTTCTTCCCCTCCGATCCATCTCCATCGCGTCGGGTACTTTCTGTCACTTCCTCATCTAAAGGATGCTCAGTTTTCAAATGGTTCTGACGGCTCGAGGCGCTGGTCGCCTTGCAGAGGCTATATACTTACCTCCTCCCTCGGTCCATGTGAGGTGCAGCGTCTCATTAGTTGGCCTTAGAATCCGCCCTGAGCTTTAAATATCCCGTGATCCCCTTTCGTGCTTTTATTTTGAAGGTTTTAGATTAAATGTATTTATGCTGTAACATAGAGACATTTTCGTATGTACAATATTTCTACACTCAAATAACAATAATCAAATGCAAAGAGAGTCATTTGACAATATGTTACGAGGCCTTTATAAAGGGTTTCCGGCCCTTTAAGAGGGCGGCCATGATGCTGATTTGGCCCACGTGAACATGAGTTTGACGCCCCTGCTTTAGCCTGTGTCAGGACTATCAGGGTTGACGAGTTGCTCTCTTTATATATTTCTCTTCATGCACCTGGCCGTGTGTATTTCGAGCGTTTCTCCTCGGCGATATCTGTACGGATGATCCATGTAATCACCGTGCGGTTATTACAGGTTACCGTGACGACACGTGTTTCACACCGCAGATGTGTTTAATCTTACGGCTCCGGCGTGTGGAGGGACTGGGATTAGAGAACGTGGGGGGGTGGAGTGGGTGTTGTGTTTGTCTTGTTTTTTTCTGATTCTCGCAGTATTTATCGCCTTTTTCTAAGCCGCAAATCCCAAAACGATGTGTCATGATGATCGGCCTCCGCTGGGCTCGACGTGGATGATGTCATCTTGCGAATGAGGCACGAGCGACGTGTGTTTCGTCAAAACACGGTGACGCCGGAGAGACGAGAGCCTTTCGGAGACAGCCTGGCATCGAAATGTAAAAGTTAGGAGTCTCGGGGACATTTTGCTTCGGATGGTAATAACATCTTAAACTGTTGACCATGAAGCTTTTAACCAATTTGACTTACAATCACGCGACATTCAGACATCGTAGACGCGGCTACGGGGAGCGGCTCGTTTGTTTCTCGCTCAATGCGACCAGGGCGGGAGTTGAACCTCCGACCTTCTGATTGGAAGACGGACCTGCTACCTACATGACCCACATGGCCCGTTTTGAGGTTGTACGTGCACACCTCTGTGACCGTCCTGTGGATGTGGGTGATGGCTCTTTTCCCCTCGTGGTTGGACGGCCATGTTATTTTCAATCCTTTGATTAAAGTTCAACATCTTCCGGATGTTTTGTCCATGTGGCCAAACGGATTTCCTAAAAATAAAAAAAAGAGCCCGACAAATCCACATTTAATCTCGACCCTCTTTAATCTCATTGACGGGCCCGCCCTGTCTGTCTCCAGCTCTAACATCTGTCTTTCAAACATCTGCCTCTTGAGCTTTGATCCTTTGCTGTTGACTGTCCTTTTCTTTCTGTTTTTTTCGCTGGAGTTCAGAGGTCGGATCAGACCGGAGCTAGAGGCCAAGGACTGAGATCCTTTTGGACTGAATTTGAGCTGTGAGCTGTCTCCACCTGGTAATCTTGTGGTTTAAAAATAAATAAAACAGTACTGTAAGGAATCAGAGATTAATCCCTCGGAGAAGAGATGATCCTGTTAAAGGGCGCCGGGTGGGGAGGGGGGTTGGGTGGGTGTGGGGGGGGGGTTGGTTATATGAAATATTTATAACAGACAAAAGACAATTTGGGGATGCTGTCAGTGGGAGGACGTTCAGTCGTATTACATTTTTTTGATTACAATAGAGAAACAAGCAGGACAGAAGCTGATAATAAAATAAGAAAAACAATTATTTGACACAACAAAAAGAAAAAGCTAATTATCCCTCCCACTTAGATACAAAAGAAAAATCCATTACAAGTTTAAAAATGAGCAATTCTCTAATTAACCGCACGTCCAGGAAGTAACTCACTGAACCGGTGAGAACATTTAGGAGACAGTGAGGTTTACTTCACAGTGCCGAGGGAGCCGAGGGCGGATAACTCTCTGATCGCACGACCGAACTCCGGATGCAGAGCGGCGCGTGCGGAAGCTGCTGGAAAGTCGTATTTAACTCCGTCAACATCCTTGTGACGTCTGTCCGGCAGAAAACTCCTTGAATTGTGTGAGACATTACATCCAGTCAGACACGGGGACACTGAATCCTCTCCTCCCAAACCAGACACACTCTCTCTCTTTCTATGGCGATAAAAGAGGAGATGGGGAATATTCTGAACGTAATCAGATTACTTCCACATCTGCTCTGCGAGGACTTCCTACACCGCCGTGGCCTGTTGTATGTCGATCGGATCAATCTATGTGCACTATCGCCGATAAAGCAGCATGAGGCGCCCTGCCCTCGGGTCATATTTAGGATCGATAAGCCCCAAATTCAATGGGAAGGTGAAGCCAAATGGAGGTCGACGGAGAGGCCAAAGGATAGAAGAGCGGGAAGAGAGGAGGACAGTAATAAATCAAGAGGCAACATATCTACTTAGCGATGGTGTCTGGATGGTTAGGAACCCTTCATGGTCGTACTTTGACATGGACAACGGCAACAAGACAAACACCTCGGAGAACCCGGAGCTCAGGCAAGGCCAACAGCCACTTGCTTGGCCCATGCTGCACAGTCGTGTCTCTAAAACAGGGGCGTCAAACTCATGTTCACCGTGGGCCAAACCAGCATCATGGCCACCCTCTTAAAGGGCCGGAAACACTTTATAAAGTCCTCGAAACATATTGTTAAATAACTCTCTTTGCATTTGATTATTGTTTATATGAGTGTAGACATATTGTACATAAGAAAAAGTTTCTAGTTTTACAACATAAATCCATTTAATCCCAAAACCTTCAAGATAAAAGCACGGGATATTTTTCTTAAGTGTCTTTAAAGCCGTCAGGGGCCAAATAAAGCGATGCGGCGGGGACGGATTCGGCCTGCGGGCCTTGTGTTTGACACCTGTGATCTAAAAGGTAGCAAGTAACCCACGAGTTGCACAACGTTTCGTAAAGACGGACGCAGTCGGGCGTCTATTGGTTCCGGTGCGTAGAGGTTGTCGGGCGGGCGAAAGTCTTCCACGAGGTTTCTTGCGAGTCACGTGTAACCGTAGAGACGCCCTCCCTCCAAGTTTCATGGATATCAGGCTAGTTTATTTTTCTTTCTGAAAAGCCAAACTCCTTGTCAGAGATACATTATTTATCCGCGATACCTTCAGTACCGGGACATCCGTCGTTTAATAATAGACTCCTATATCAGAGTCGAGGGAGACGCTAGCAGCTATGTCATTGGATTTGACACTCCGGCAACCCCAGCCAAACATGTCAACATCAATCAGTCCTGAGCCTTTTGGTTTGTAGAGTTCAAAGTGAGACAATTTGTATTTATTAAATACTGCCGATAGAGCAGAAATATATGCAGTCATGTCTTTCTGGGCTATGAGCACAACAACAGGGTTATGTTACAGGAAAGAAGACTGTTTGAGTATCAGATCGTCCTGTATGCGACCAACGCTGTTATTTCCTATATCGCTATCTTCGTGTGTTTGTGTGTGTGTGTGTGTGTGTGTGTGCGTGTGTGTGTGTGTGTGTGTGTATGTGTGTATGCTAGATCGGCCGTGGGCACACTGAGGTGCTGGCAACCACGCTTGAGTCCAGTGTTTGATATGACTTGTGAGATGATACACAAACACTCTATACCTTTTACCATTTGTGTGCACACACACACACACACACACGGACACACACGCTCATTAATGAGTTCAGCTTGAGCCGGTTAGGATTCATCTTGTATCGTTCTTTTTGCATCAAACGACACAAAAAGAAAAGGTGTGCAACTCAGAAATAAATCACTGGACAGAAATAAACCACAGAAACAGCCAAACTTTCCACAAGGGATCCACCGAAACGTCCCGCATGGACCTTTTCTCTTCTTTTAGTTCGTTCTCATCCATCTTTTTTTGTTCCCACACGCAGCCAATTTCCTTCGTACGAGAGCCGCCGCTCCTCTGCCCGTCCCAGTGGGACCAAGCGCAGTGAAGCCCGGCGTCTTCTGCATCGTATCGGTATGTCGAGGGGGGACCGCCTCGAGGCACCGAGCTGGATTTAGATTCTGGGTCACGCCGGGGTTAGAGGTCACCGCGTTCATCTATCCATCGATTCATCCGTTCTCTGTGGTCATGTGCTGCTGTGAGCACGTAGTAATAGTATCCAGTGTGTACTACATATGAGAACTAGAACGGGCACTTGGTAGAGCGCATAGCTTCGCATATCACAAGATTGGACATTGAATTATGAACATGTTGGCATTTGTTGCATGACAATTGAATAGAATAATTCTATGGTGAAAAGAAGATATTGACCTTTGCATGACTATGACCTTGACCTTTGATCCGAGCTATCCCAAAATCTAACCAAATGGTCCCTGGATAATAAGCAATCATCCCACCAAATTGCATGCGATTCGGTTTAATATTTTTTGAGTTATGCGAGTAACACACATACAAATAAATATACACGGCGATCAAAACATAACCTTCGGCATTTTCAATGCGAAGATAACAACTGCTTTCGTGTAATTACAAAAATACGGATCAGCAGCCTTCCGGTAGCGTCAATGTAGTTTCTCGTCTTTCTCGTCGTTAGTGGCATCTTTCTGTTGAGGTTGTTATGTTTCTATCGCGTTAATATGCCTTTCCAACAGATGTTGGTGTCTAAGAGTGGTTCCCTTAAAGTGTGAAGGGTTATTTGGGAGTTTTTCCTGGTCCGATGTGAGGTTTTGGGGCAGGGATGTCTATGTGTACAGATTGTAAAGCACTCCAAGACAAATTTGTAATTTGTGAAGTCGGGCTATACAAATAAAATGAAAAATGTAATGTAATTGAATTTAACGACACACTGGTCTGTCGGGGAGTCGGCGTTCGACGACATCGATCTGCAGCGCCACGCCATCATTTTCTCGCTCTGGCGCGGGAACCTGACAATGACGTCTCCGTCTTTAGTCCCGCCGGCGAGGCTCCGGTCGGGGTCAGTTATTTTTGGGGAACAGACGTCAAAGTGCACAACACCGAACACGTTGGAATTTCAGACAACTCGGAGGTCTACGTTACTGTTTTGCGCAAAAGAAAGCAAAAATGCTTCTCCAAAGATTTGATGCTGTTTTGGTATTTCAAATATCATTCCGAGGACTATTATCAATTCCCGTTGGGATATAAAAGCGTACATTTACTGGTATGTTGTCCAGTGTGTACATATTATACACTTAAAACCTGCTCAGCGTGTGTAAGAATGGATGTTTGGTGCTTTAGACACGAATAAACCACTTTTACGTCATAACGTTTTACCTCGTGCCGTGTTGCACTAAAATAATCCAATAAAAGGTAGAGAGAGCCAAAAAGATCATCTTCAATACAAAGAAATAGTCGGTCTGCGGTACAGAAATGGACAATTGACTGACTGAGTGAAGGAGAGTAGGAGAGAAGACGAGACGGCCTTTATGTCCCATTTAGGGGAGTCCTTGTCGCTCACTTTCTGTCTTACACACACGAATGAAACACCAATTTTTTGCATTGTTTTGTATTTACTTTCGTTTTTTGGGGGACACTGCCGAGTACATCGCCGCCACGTCGGTAAACAGCTCGTTGAGTTTAATTTAGTTTCTTTGAGCTTCTTGTTTTAGAGTTTGAAGTGTGTTTTACGCAAATTAATTCAATTCAATTCCTGGTGGATATTTATACACACACACACACACGCACACAAAATACACACACACAGAAACACATACTGTACTTACATCTCTCTGCTCACACACACACATACATACTGACCTGACCCACATAAAGCAGTGTGTAAGCAGTCCATCGGGGACGCAGAGTTTCTCCCTTCTCTCTTTGTGTACACATCGCAGGGGGTCAGTGAAGGACAAAGGGTGGGTGTGGGGGGGGGGGGTAACACACATCACAAGCCCCCCGTGTGAGTGCGCGTAGACCCCTTAAAAGCCTATAGCGCCTCCTTTGATAGCAGTTAATTGGCGTCCCCCATTACAAACGAGGATAACAAGCGCTCACTGTACATCCATTCACAGTCTGACAGCCGGAGCTCTGAGAGGAAAACTTGTTTAAAACTGCAACTCAAAGCTGAATTTTTTTCCAACTGGGCTTTTTTCCAAGGTTTATAACGCCCTAGAGCCAGATTGCGGTATTCAAATATTAATGGCTGCATTAAATATAAGGCCTATATTCATTTCTGTGGCGGAGAAAAGAAAGAAAACAGAGCATTAAAAAACGGATTTTAATACCAATAATCTTTCACGCTGGACCCTCTGACACAGAGGATGCTGCAAATAGACAATGCAAATACGCATTATGCATTATGCATTATGCAGCTTCATAATAGCTGTACAACAGAGACACTAGAGCTCGCTTCTTATCCACCTCTGAGCAAATAAGCCTTGAAATCAATCAGCTGCTGCTCCACTTCTTTATTTCAACTGAAAATACCCGATCATACTGACGCTTGTTCGCAATGAAAATGGATTAAAGTACCAGCTTAAACATGCCATACCCTCCTTATCCCTCTCCTTCTTTCTCTCTCTCTGACATTCTTTCCGTCTTTCACTCTATCCACCCCTTTCTCTTTGTTAGCCTGGCAGCACAGAATCACAATGCTCATTTGCAATCGCCCTTTCACGAGGCACCGTGCACTGCTCTGGACTCTGTGTCCATATGTGTGTGTGTGTGTGAGGGAGAGAGAGAGAGGGAGAAGGGGGAGGGGTGATGCTAAGGAATCGTAAACCTCCTCCTCCTTTTTATTCTCTTTTTTTGTCCTTTGGCGCCTCGTCCTTTGCTTTCACGCTCAGTCAATCTCCACTTGTATTCTCCACTGCTCCTCAGGGAGGAGGGACGCCAGTATCTATAACTGTGTATGATTGTGTGTGTGTATGATTGTGTGTGTGTGTGTGTGTGTGTGTGTGTGTGTGTGTGTGTGTGTGTGTGCGTGTGTGTGTGTGTGTGTGTGTAGGTCTAAGGCAAATGAGCTGTAGCATTTCATCGGCGGTCAATCTTTACCGATGGTCTAGCTGGATTTGACACTGCCACCTCCAATTAGACTCCTACAACTCATTGTCTCCTCCTCTCCTCTCCTCTCCTCTCCATTCCTGCATCGTCGTCTCCTCTCCTCCACTCTCATCTCCCGTCCTTCTTCGTTCTCTCATCCCCTCTCCTCCCACAGAGATGTCCTCCGGTATATAATCATCCATTTTCCTTCCCACTAACTAGCAGCATCCACATGATGCTATACTTACAGTAAACACTGCATCACAGCGCTCACATGTCCTCCAAACAAAAGCAGAGGATGAACCGAGTGTAGGTGGGTGTGTAGAGTTCATCCCCTTCTTTTCCACTCAAAACACACAGGTGTGTGTGTGTGTTTTTCCTCCTCCTGCACTCATCCCTCCATATAGCTTTAGGGCGATAATGCTGAGAATAAATAAGGAGAGAATGGAGGGAGGCTATATAAGAGCCACAGAAAGGTTGTGCGGAGAGAAGACGAGTGAGTGAACGGGGGAGAGAGGGATGAGTTGAGAGAACGGACGAAAGAGTGAGAAAGAGTGAAAGACACAGAGAGGGAATAGGAATAATAACCAGTGTGTTTGGACTCTCTCCTAAACAGACAGATGTCTGCAGACAACGACTCTCCGACTCTCTTACTTCCTCCCCTTCCTCCCCCCTTTCTCCGACTCTCTCGCCGTCTCTTTCTGAAATCGCTGATGAAGCAACTTTATATTTAAAGAAGGTCCGGTCCCTCCTGATTGGTCAGACTTCTCTCTCAGTGTCCGCTCACTGGAGGCTGCAGAGTCGTCTGATGTTTGATCACCGGGACACGGAGTCACGACGGAGCTTCGTTAAGTGACAGCTCCGATACATAAAAGTCTTCCAGGAATTATGATTGCATTAGTTTGACTTTGAAAACTTAAAAACTAAGAAAATGTTTTATTCACACGGATAAATTTGAAGAAAAAACTCACTATATCAAAGGAGATGTGAATGAATGAGTAACGGGTCACGTCCCACCTTCAAAACACCAAATGAGGAGATAGTATAGCGTTAGTTTTACAAATGTTAATATTCACTCACTTCATGCATAGTGCATTTAAACAAATGAAATGCATTGGAAAGTTAGGTTTACGAACAAATCTAACTAGCTACTGTTAGAGGCTAACTAGCTACTGTTAGAGGCTAACTAGCTACTGTTAGAGGCTAACTAGCTACTGTTAGAGGCTAACTACCTTGTGTTAGAGGCTACCTAGCTACTGTTAAATGCTAACTAGCTACTATTAGAGGCTGACTAGCTAATGTTAGTAGCTAACTAACCACTGTTAGTGGCTAACTAGCTACTGTTAGCGGTTAACTAACTACTGTTAGAGGCTAACTAACTACTTTTAGTGGCTAACTAGCTACTGTTAGAGGCTAACTAGCTACTGTTAGAGGCTAACTACCTCTTGTTAGCAGCTATTTAACTACTGGAAAAGAGTGTGGTTGACGTTATCTTGACTCAATGCTCACTGGGTTTGCTTTCCTTTCCAGTGTTGATTGGACCGTATTCTAATATATGAAAAAGAATATGATCGTGAGTCGCGTCTCAAATCCTCACGCTGCATATCAAATATGAAGAAGGAAGTAGACGCTCGTGTGGCTTAAACAGCATGCAGTGCTGGGAAAAGCAAACAAGTGGCAGGAAGCTCTAATGGAAAATTAAAGCACTCAACTAATTAACAGAATTGAAAATGATAATCCATCAAAGTGTGTAGTCAGGGCCCCGAAGCAGGAGTAAAATTATATGTCTGCTCTCAATTTGATCTGAAATTCCATTAATATTCATGACAACAGCTGCTGGCCTTCCATTAAAGATCGACTCTACCTTAAACAACTACTTCTCTGTGGTTGGAAGCACGAGAAAAAGTACATGATGTGAGTTTCTAAGGGGTTTTCACGGTTGACTCGTTTACCTTGACTCAGGTCTGCGCCTCTCTCGACCTCAGCATCCTGTGCGGTACTTGACCTTTGCCCTTTCCATGAGAAGAGAGATCAATAAGCGTAAGGCAATTTACTTTAAGGGAACATACGGTAAAAAGAAGAATCTCTATTTGAGGAAAAGGACATGCAATTACAGGAGTGGACGGTCTTGTTTACAACCTTTTAGAGGAGAGTGTAGTCCACCCACCCATCCACCCACCCACCCGTCCAGCTATCCGGCCATCCAATCCACCTGATTGCTAACACTGAACGTTAACCGACAATGTTGCCATGAGAATGAGAGGCTGTGTTTCCCTGGCAACTGTTCTTCAAAGGCCCGCATCCCTCTCCTGTCTTAGCTCTCTCTCTCTCTCAACGAGATTCGATGATGCAATGGCACCAGCGGTCGTGTTAATAGTTACGCCAATCGGCGAGTAAAACAGCGCTGGAGTTGTGATGACAATGACTGAGATAAGCTTAATGAGCTTTAACCATTATCAAGTGTAAAAGTGGGAAAGAAAGAAACACACTTCTAGGTTCTCAGATTAGACTGATGGAAGTGAAATACTGATCATTTTGGTTAGAGTACATCTTTTGTTTGATCCAGTGTTTTAGCCTAAATAGCATCAGACACCTAAAGCAGCTTGTGTTTTGTTTTGATACAATTATATCAGCTGAAATGACTCCTCTCATGTCAACGGAGTTGTTCGTAGTTGCAGAGTCAAAGAGATTTATCACCTGAATTTGCAGTTCCTCTCAGCGCTGCTGAACTTTTTAGCTGTTTCAGCGTTCTGGTCACCGAAAAAGAACAAACTACTGTTTCTGTTTGCTGTTTTACTATTTTGTTCACTGTCACGCTCATCTTTCAGCTGTTTTCAGGGAAAGAGCCACACCACCAAATAAGATCTAGCAGCTAACTAGCTACTGTTCGAGGCTAACTATCAACTGTTAGCAGCTAATTATCTACTGTTAGCCTCCTGACTAACTACTGTTAGCAGATAACTGTAAGAGGCTAACTAGCAAATCTTAGAGGCTAACTAACTATTGTTAGAGGCTAACTAGCTACTGTCGGCGGCTAATTATCTACTGTTAACCTTCTAACTAACTACTGTTAGCGGATAATTATCTACTGTTAGCCTCCTAACTAACTTCTGTTAGTGGATAACTAGCCACTGTTAGAGGCTAGCTAGCTACCGTTAGAGGCTAACTAGCTACTGTTAGCGGATAATTATCTACTGTTAGTCCCTAACTAACTAGTGTTAGCGGATAACTAGCCACTATCAGAGGCTAACTAGCACTTCCCTATTTTACTAATTATTCTATAATCTTTGGCTCTCATGTTAATTTGCACGTCACTGCCCTTTCTTTGTCCATGCCTTTCCTTGCCATGGCCTACCCAATGCTTTCCCCCAACACTCCAGTGTACATGACGCTGAATCGTGTGTTCATTTCTCTTTCCCTCTGTGTCCACCTGTTCGTCTCCCTGTCAGGTGGTAGGGTGCTGATGCTGTAACCACCGTGAGGAGCTGACAAGCCCCGGTTGATGCTGTGAATCGTTCCAGAGGGATAAACACAAGCGAAGGTAGGAATGAAAAAAGAGAACACGCTGCAGAGAAACACCATATGGAGGAGAGTGAAGGGATGGGTGGACAATTTAGGAATAAGGAAACGGCAATGGGTGGAGAGGAAACATGAGAGCTGCATCCGCTGTGTACAGTATACAGCTGCTGCAAGGGGTTTGGTTCACAGGCCACTGAATACCCAGTCAGCCAAGAGACATCATCGTTGGTTTTCAAGGCAGGGAGAAAGACGCACAGATGGAGAGAGAGAGAGAGAGAGAGAGAGAGAGAGAGAGAAACTTCAGATGGCATTATTGGTGAGTTGATGGTTGGACTTGGCACTCGTTAAATCCACACTGGTGAGGCTCCGGGGACGTAACAGGAGGAATCTTTCAACGCGAGCTGAAAGGAGGCTGGGAGGCCTCGCTCTCGGTCCGGAAACCAGGTTTTGCCTTTCAGCCACCATGTGTGAAGCCGAGCCCGTGTCTTTATCAAGACTCGAGGAGCCCCTCGCTGTGGTTTCTCTTGCCGGACTACAGATGAGAGCTGTGTGCTTTGCGCGGTTGCGTAAGACAGGGGCCACTTTGCTCCACTTTCACACCGGCTGACTGCTAACGTTGCGCGTGTGTCGAAGAGAAGCTGAAACAAGAGGCCAACAAACACACTTCCTAATTCACAGAACGCCGTGTCCTAATGCTCAGACAGCGGGCCCCGGCGGCCTTTTTTTCATGTAATGTACATTATGGGCGGCCGGTTGAAGAGGAAAGGTGTGTTTTTTCCATATCCGTTTTGCCACTCTTGGATTTTTTTTTGCGCCTCAAGGCCACCGGCGAAAACCGAATGGCAGCTTGACACAGATGTTGTGTGACAAGACGAGGCCGGAGGAGCCCGGGAGGGTGCTGCTGAGTGGTGAAATAGAGAAGTGAGGCGCAGAGGAGAGCTGCAGGGGATATTTTTTTTGAGGAACCCATTCTGACGTCAGAGAGACGAAAAAAGAGAGAGAAGGCGCTTTCTCTATTTGCGTAAGTGTTGAAAAGACACAGACAAACAACAGGGACGACACAGCCAGGGGGGAGTGGGTGGTGGGAGTCAGAAATGCAAACAGCATTGAACATCTCTTATTATCTTAATATCTTATTCTCTTAATATAACACAATCGGCAGAGTATTGAAGAAGAAAAAAAGAGAGCGCTGCACCAGACACACGCAGACCGAATAGAGAAAACCACAGGCCTTTAAATAGATGGCTGGAAAAGAAGAAGTGTGAAGTGGACGGAGATTACGCAGAGGAAGAAAGAGCGAGAGCAGAAGTTTACCCCAGGCTCTATGAAGAGACGCCAGGCAGCCGAGCTAACGCGGGAATAAATAACAGCGACGACTTCACGAAGCGGGGAGGACGAGGACGTCGAAGAGAGGAGGCTACCGATAAAGGAAGAGCGATATCACGCGTAGGAAGAGAGGGTAAGAAGAGTCGGTCGGTTCTAGACTTCCTGTTTTTAGTGAACGTTTGTTCACTATGAGTGTTCTGGTGCAGGATCACTTTTGTGAAAAGCGACCCCAGCCAGTGTGTGTGCGTGTGTGTGTGTGTGTGTGTGTGCACAGAGCTGGACGCTCCTCCATTTACTTATTTCATCTTCTGCTGAGACGATATCACCAGGCCAACAGTATCCTGGCAACCATCAGCCGAGCGCTGCCGCTCTCGGGATGGACCGCACGCTGCTCCCGACTCGGTGCGCGTCTGTGTGTGTGTGTGTGGGTGTGTGAGTGTGTTAACGCGCACACACACTCTCACCATGTCAGAGAGCTCTCATTGCCTCCGACTCTACATCTGCATGGGCCCGATGTGAATCACTTATTCATGTATTCATAGCGTCAGTTCAGCGTGCATCTTGGAGCAGGTGGTCTTATAAGTCAGGGAGGAGATAGAGGGCGTTTTTTTTCCACATCTGGATCGATGCCCACAGGTTACAGCAGTGACTCAGCATATAGCTCTCTCTCTCTCTCGCTCTCTAGAAAAGTACAAACCTGAGGGAGAAGTAGCTCCTCTGGAGGACGTCTATGAACTGGAGGGTGTGGGTCTGTCTGTAACCTCCGTGCTGCATTGCATCACCACCTTCTTTGCAGAGTTACAGTTAAAAAAGGCTTTTTATTTCATTTTGGTGGCGTCTCGCAAACATGCTAATGGCGGCCATTAATCCCCCTCGCCGAGAGGCCTCGGCTAACAAAGCACGTCCACACAGAGGAGACGGCGGAGGAAGTGAGACTCGGCTCACCTTCTGCTACCGAAAGGCCCTTTACGGTCGAGAAGGAAAGGGAACAAGGGGGGAGGGGTTTTATTTTTGAATATTGGATTTTCCCACTTTGGTTTTTATGATTCTTGTGTGTGTGTGTTTTTTTTAATGCGTCACATGCAACCTCTGAATCCTCTTCCTCTTCCGTCCCTCATTTCTCTTAAATTTCCTCTTCAAGTAGCTGTTAGGTTGTTAAAAGCACGTTATAAAAATATAAACCACACTGCCGGACGGTATCCCACCGGCTGTATATTCTGCTCTTTATCGCAGCCGTGTGATGTTTACGAGTGAAATGTTTCATACGCGAGGCCGCGTGTTTCTTACGTCTGCAACGTTCAATCAAACGGTAATAACGACATATTCGGTCTCTGTATACAACATTAAAGTCTTCACTCCCTTGTGTGGTTGAATTCTGGGTTATATCCTTCAGTAAAGTGATAATGCTTAACGACTAGGTCATGTTTGGAGCATATAGATCAATCAGCTTGTCATGAATTAAATTAAAATCACACTTTTCCATTTAAAAAACGGACCTGTTTCTTTTCACACGCTTGTGATTAAGTTATTTAAGAATAGTAATAAAAAAAGATATTACGCTTAATATTTAGCGGTAGTGAAAATGTATTCGGAAGGAGTCGATTAATGATACATGCGCCTTGTGAATTATGACACGCGGCTCTATCCCTTCACGCGATAGAACACACGCTGCTTTTCACGGACCTTTGAGTCCTTATTCCGAGCAAAAATCTATTTTTTTTGGTATGGCCCGCAATTCTTAAAACACATACAAGCGTGTCTTCCTGTATCCGACCCAAAGTCTAATCTGATAAAGCGTGCATTATTGGTTTCATGAAGTTCTGGCATCTGGCATAAAGAGCCCGCCATAAAGTATCCAGAGGCCGCTGCACACGGAGAGCAATGGGAGAAAGTGGGCTGGACACACAGGCTTTCATTAGGTTACCATAACCGGATTAAAAACCGCCGCTCAGCTCTAGGGACTTCCCCCCCCCCCCCCCCCTCTCTAATCCAATACATCATGTATGGCACAGGTGTCAAACATAAGGCCAGTGTGCCAAATCCGGCCCGCCTCATCGCTTTACGTGGCCCCTGGCGGCATTAAAGACACGCGATCACTTTTTCTTAAAGAAATTGAACAAAAATATCCTGTGCTTTTATTTTGAAGGTTTAGGATTAAATTGGTTCATGTTGTAATATTAGAGAAACCTTCTGATGTATGATATTTCGACACTCAAATAAACAATAATTAAATGCAAAGAGAGTTATTTAACAATATGTTCGATGAGTTTATAAAGTGTTTCCGGCCCTTTAAGAGGGCGGCCATGATGCTGATTTGGCCCACGGTGAACATGAGTTTGACGCCCCTGATGTATGGGATGTGAATGTCTGACATCTTGTAGGATGGAGGAGGAGAGGACGAAGGGTTGATTATAGAAAAGTGCAGATGGGTACAAAATATAATTAATAACACAATCCTGAAGCTGTGTTTGGCATGCTGTGTTTTTGTCGTGCGGGTTGCCAGGTCCTGCGTACTGTATGCATTTTGTTGTTTTCCTCCCGTCCAGGTCGCCAGCCATGGGGAACCTCATTAAGGTCCTTGGCAAGGATTTAGAGAACTGTCCACATTTTTTCCTGGACTTTGAAAGTAAGTGAGGGGGGGGCTGTGTGCACGTGTCCCGTGTGCTTAGAAATGTGTGTGTGTGTGCGCATGTGGGAGATGGGAGGTGGAGGTGGGAGGTGGTTGTGGGTGGGGGGGTCACCGGAGGTGTATTTTGGATGTGAGCTGCTGGGGTTATTGATGGTGTGATGGAGCGTTGCTGTGGGTGTGGTTTGTCGTCATCAGACGCTCTCGGGTCCCACTCCCCGGCCTTCTCACGCTGATCCGATGATGGTGTAAATATATAAACGCCGTGGTGCTCGGATAATAAGGGGGAGACAAACAAGCATCAGCGCTAATAATACACATTACACCTCCTGAAATAAAAAAATACATTATATTTAGTCTGACATTTATGTAGTATATATATATATATATATATATATATATATATATATATATATATATATATATATAGCTTTGATGAATTTGATGAATTTAAGAGTGTATTTAAAAAAATGATTTTATGGGATTATAATCCATAAATACATGGTATTTCTGTAATGATGCATCATAAAACATACCTGTAGTGTGTACTATCTGAGCACTCATACATATTCATAATGCCAGTGTTTTAACACTTATATATGAAGCTTGTATCATGACTTCTAATGTTAAGTATCATACTGGCTTTGATTAAATATATAAAGAACAACACATACAACACGTGGAGTAAGCAACAGGCTTGTTTGGTTTAAAATAACTTTTTATTCTCTCAATAAAACATTTTTTTCATTAGATTCTTAGATTATTTTAATACTAATCTAGTATTCATTCTTGGGATAATTGCTTAATCTTCACTAATGTCATCCTAAATATTTTTAAGATGTGAGCCAATAAAAGTTAAAGTCCATTTATGCATTAAATTAGATTTCGATTGGACGCTTCTCTCTGCCACGTCCCATTCACACACAGTCACTGGAACATTTGACGTTTAACCTTTGAGGGTTACCACCATCGCCAGATCAATGATCTCTAAACAGGACCAGGAGTGGGACTGAAGGCGCTCTGTGTTCGTATTGCCGTGCTCCACCCGGGACATAAATCCACCACGCCATCCCAAACACGCCCTCACATCCAGTCCACCACCTTCACCTCTCTCTCTCACACACACACACACACACACACACATACGCACACGCACACACATGTATACGCGCACAACCCCCTCCCCCCCCGACACCCGTCCCCTCATCACCCACAGTCTTCTCCCCTCTCTCTGTTCCAGGGGGCTCATGGGAAACCTCCTGAAAGTGCTGGCTTGCGCCGAACTTGAGCATGGCCCGATAGTTTTCCTTGACTTTGAACGTGAGACCATCCGCTTCTTATTTTTTGGAGTTAATCCCTTTCTCTTCGTTTGCCTTTTGCTTTTTCTTTTCCTCATTCCATCGATCTCAGCCGGCCATTGTGTCATCTTTACACTCCCCTCCCCTTTACTCCCCCCTTTACTCCCCCCTCAGCCCAATTGTTTATTGTTTGATTTCTGCTCCGCGGACCGGCATTTTAACAAAAAAAGGCTTTTTGGCTTCTTTCTAAAGACTCTGATTCACACGCGCCACATCCTATTAGACACAGAGGGATGCACAATGGTGCGGCGACGCCGTTGCAAAGTGACAACAATGAGGCTTTGATCTCGACTGCTAAGCACCACCAAAAAATGTCTTTTGTAAACGCCGGTCCCGCGCGGGTTCCTGTTGCTCGGGGAAGACGACGGAGAACAAAAAAAGTCTCATCGCCATCCCTCCTCCGCCTCCTCATCCCCTCATCCCCTCATCCCCTACTGTGTGTGTGTGACTCGTCTGTGGGCGAGAGAGAGAGAGAGAAGCTGAAAGAAAGAGGGGAAAAAGATCAAGAAACTATCTTTCCCTTTTTCTTTTCTTCTCAATTTCCCATGTGAGTTCTAAAAGTGTGAGGAAAAAAAATCCATCTCAACGTTTAATTTCTGGCCTTGAAATATTCTGTATGTGTGAAAAAAGACGGCGGCCATCTTGCCGTTTCTGTGACATCAGCATATGAGCATGCTCAGAGTGACCACGCGTTACGGTTACCCGTAAGACAATATTACCCAATGAGCTGTTCATATCACTCATGAATAATTACACGGAGCCCTGCGTATTCCAATCAACGTAAATCTGGTCTGCGTGTGACAGGCGCCGAGGCCCCGGACACGTCGCCTGGCTCGCTGCTCGTAAACAGGAAGTAAATAAAGCCAAATTAAGAATATCTTAATGCAAAAAGGAGCGGTGTCAAATTCGGAATATTAACATAATTGGGATATTAGGGAACTATGAGTGTGCATTTAAACTAGTCAATGACAACACTAACATGCTCATGTGCTGTAATGTTGTTCACCGTCGTAGTTTAGCCTTTTAGCATCTTTGCTAACGGGCGCTTCACATGTCATGACTCAAAAGCAAAAAAGGCGGATTATGAGAAACAATAAATTGTTGAGATGGAGATATTTTTTGCCGTGTATCCCGATATATTCTCCTCCTCCTCGACCACTTTTCCGTCCTTTAACAGCTGGCTTCCTCCTCCTCCTCCTCCTCCTCCTCCTCCTCCTCCTCCTCCTCCTCCTCCTCCTCCTCCTCCCTAACTGACTGTACGGGCTTTGGAGAGCTCACTGCTGGCAAGAGACGTCAGCTGTCAAACGTGCTGAATATCCCTTTTCATTTATCCTGCCCGTGATTCACTGTATTTCAAAAGCAAGTGGAATGAGTCAGACCCCCCCCCCCCTCCCCCCTCCCATCCCCAACGCCATCTGTGAGCTCTCCTCCACCCAGAGAAAGTCAACTCCGTCACACGGCCCGCTCTGTGGTTTAAACTCTATTCTGAGGCGTCATTGAACTATTTATGTCTGAATGATAATTATTATAGTGTTGTTTTTTTTTGAAGGATCAAATCTGAAGACGACAATGTGGATAATTTCTTGCGTCTCACATGAAAACATGGATTCCGCCGCCATGTCCGACGCAAACCGGAACTGCTCGTTCTTATGCGCTAAATTAAATAATAAATCATCTCATGTATAAGGGGACAGTGGACATTTTGGAAAGTGAGCTCATTTGCTTTCTCTTTCATATTTTACCGTACAGACAGGAGTCGCTTAGGTTAGCTTAGCTTAGCTTAGCATGATGACTGGTCAAAGGGGGGAACAGCTAGCCTAGCTCAAACGTAACAAAGCACCTATAAAGCTTAATAAAGATATTATATATAATGTGTTTAATCTGTGCACCCTTTAAATAAATACAGTCCACTACCTTCAACACCATTCAGGCAAACCTTTCCCCCAAAGTGAGCGCGATACATTATAGATCCTGACGTAGCAAAGGCCTGACTCGCCCCACCCTGCCTCTGATTGGCCAATCCACTTGGTTGGATTTAGGCAATAAGTAATGATTGTTTAGAGTAAGAATATCAGGGTGAGCCAATCACAGGCCGCGTTAGACTGGTAGGATTAGTAATATCACAGGCTAACAGTTCCCCCCTGCTAAGCTAAGCTAACTGTCACATATCTCCAGGTTCATATTTAGCGGTTAAGCACAGATGTAAACGAGGTCTTGATCTTCTCGTCTAGCCGCTCCATTCATTTCCTTATTCCTGACACTAGTAAACATGTTGTTGTTTACAAGAGAAAGGCCCATTGAAGGGAAGTCGTTACAGAAATAGCTGCGCTTGCTGCGCCTGTTGTGCCGGCACACGTGGGGGAGCAGATAATACATGATTACTATTTATTACTATTAATCGCCGGCGCCGACAATGTGTTGAGAGCCGGGGTCAAACCTCACACTCAGAGACGGATCGTTGGAGGAAAGAGAAACTCGGGGTAAATAAAGAGAAACACGGGGTGAATATAGTTTACAGTAAGCGCCACCCGGCTGCTCGTCTCACAATTAAACCTCAAGATAATAAAAAAAAAAAATTTAAAGTGAGGGAAAGAAGGATTAGGCCCGTCAGATTAATCTGATTGTAACTCTCTTAAACCGGCCGAAATGAGAACAGTTTTAGGAGACGGACGCGTCGTTTAAGTGGCGCCCTCCTCCTCCTCGTCCCGAGGTGGAACCGACTCCTTATTGGTCCTTATTGAACACCTCCCTGTGCGAACGGGGTAACCATGGTTACAACGCCACAAATTCCATCGTTCGTTTTTTACTTGCATGATTTTCTACCTGAGATGGCGGCGGACCGTGTGAAATGCAGAAATATCCACATTTTAGCTTTTTTACCATGAGCAATTATTCATCTCAGGATTTTTATCTCAGGATTTTTTATCTTTTCAACTCCTCCTTCCTCACTAACTTCCTTCTCTCCTCAACATCTTTCTCCCCTCCTTCTCGCTTCCATCTTTCCTCTTCCTCTTTTTCTGCCGCCGACCGGACGTTACGTCACACTTTCGCTTCCTCCCTCTCTCTCTCTCTCTCTCTCTCTCTCTCTCTCTCTCTCTCTCCCTCTCTCTCTCTCTCTCTCTCCTCTCTCCCCTTCCAGATGCTCAACCCACGGAGGCGGAGACCGCCGTGTGGAACCAGGTCAGCGCCGTGCTGGAGGAAGCTCACGGGATCCTGGCCGAGCTGCAGTCCTACAACGGAGCGGGCCAGGAGATACGAGAAGTGAGAGCACCCGGCAGAGGATTCAATTGAGTTAAATTCAGTTTATTTCAAACAGCCCAATATCAAAAATTAGGAAATTTGCCTCAGACATCCAACATCCCTGACCTTTGACCTCACATCTGATCAGGAAATACTCCAAAGAAACACAGAAAAGACCCTTTCACAGGGGAATAAAGTGAAGAACCCTTCAGGAGAAAACAGAGGAGGATCCCTCTGCAGGATGGACAGAATAATAAACGTCATGTGACCAGAATGAATCATTAATGATCATTAATGAATATTAATACACTTCCGGTTCAGTGGATTCAGTTTGATTCGCGGCGCTCTGACTCAACGCCATGCAGGCAGAAATGTGTGAAAATATTTTTTCAAAACAAACACTTCATGCAATATGTTCCGTGTTGATTTATTTTTTCCCGGCGACGCTCGGATTAAGAGACGCGGCGCCGCAGGCCAGCTGTTGGCGTCGCTCAGCTCGGCAGCAAAATAGCGGCGAGTCGTTTCCTCTCCTCGCTTCCTCACCTTGAGGACTTGAGGAAAGACTCTTCCACGGAGTCATATATAGATTAGCTTTTTGTATTATTTTTTATTTCAACACATGCACCTGATTGATATACATATGCTAATAATAATAATAATAATAATAATAATAATAATAATAATAGTAATAATAATAATTTAAAACAAATAATATTAATAACTGTATTTATAGAGCACCTTTAAAAACAAAGTTTACAAAGTGCTCTACAGATAATCAAGGCAGAACAAATAGCATACAAATATTAAATAAAAACATAAAAGCAGACAAACTAAATTAGGGGAACCAAAGAACTGCATAAAAGGACGACATCACTTAAAAGATGTTCTATAAAAATGGGTTTTAAAGTGACACTATGTAACTTTTCCCCTGTAGCGCCCCCTTCAGGTATTTAACGTTTACTTCAGTGTCGTGAAATTCAGGCTCTCGAGCCATATATGGCTCTTCCGGCTCGTGACTCCCAGCTGATTGATACGAGCTGATCGATGCGCGCTACCGGCAGCGCGTCTCGGCAGCCGCAGCGAGCCGTTCAGCCGCGGCACGTTACTCTGTCTGTACGAGTCACGTAGTGGAGCAAATAAAAAGTCACCTGTGAGTGTGGACTGGCACTATATGACGTTGCGTAATCACTGCCAGACAGCAAGTTGACGTACTTCCTGTTCCTCAACCGGAAGTACCGGGCGGCTCCCAACATCTTACATTCAGCAGTTTTCATTCCACAGACCCCCGATGGCAGTGGCAGAGGCGCAAATCAACATATTAAAAGCCATTGTAGGGGCACAATTTTTTTCAAGCTGTTATTTTAAGGTGGAAAAGTTACATAGTGGGGCTTTAAGAAGTGATTTAAACAAAGTTACTGATTCAGCGAGTCTTATCCCCTCTGGGGTTTTATATGTTCAATTAATCCCAGGGAAAACGATTCAGAATATGGTTCTAGCATTATGTGAGTCCATATTTTCATCTTCTTCAAAAGGATGTGATTATGCATTAAAGCAGGGGCGTCAAACTCATGTTCACCGCGGGCCAAATCAGCATCATGGCCGCCCTCTTAAAGGGCCGGAAACACTTTATAAACTCCTCTTAACATATTGTTGAATAACTCTCTTTGCATTTGATTATTGTTTATTTGAGTGTATTAACGGATAAGTACGGCAACATTCTGTATTTTTCTTATTATCAATAAATCCAATAGAAAGACCAAAACCAACATTGAATTGATCCCATTAAAAAGTACATAGCCCAACATGCAGTGGCTTATTCCCTTGTAGCACAAATGACATCAAAAGGAGTCACAACAATGCACTGGGTCACATGTTCCTTTATTACCGTTAATATATTGGGCGTAAATCCGACACGTTAATCTCCTGCTGCCAGTAAATGTATTTAAGTCCATATACCATAAAATATTCCCCCGACAAATGCTCCATTCGTTTGAGAAAGATGCTGCTTTGTTGACAATAATAAACATGCTGAATAACATCCAAACATCGTGAGCTGCCCTGTTGCTGTGTCTGTTGGATAGTTTGGTTAATTGTGCTGAATAATTGATCACAATAAGCAAATAATAAAGGGATAAGTGCCATTTGATAAATTCACTTCCCATAAAGTGGAAAGTGAAATACTGGCGTTAAGGAACGGATGAAAGGAAGGAGAGGTTGTTGGTGTTGTTTTTGGAGAGTTACATGTGTTCATCCCCGCAGGCCATCCAGAACCCGGGTGACCTCGCTCTGCAGGAGAAGGCCTGGAACGCAGTCTGCCCCCTAGTGGCCAAACTGAAGCGCTTCTACGAGTTCTCTCTCCGCCTGGGTGAGCGTACACTCTCTGACATACAGTCGGTCTCTAGAAGTGGTTCTCTATCGTTTTTTTAGTTATAAAGAAATATTTTATACCAGAGCAAAGCACTATGGGTTGAAAAAAAGATGGAATACGCAAAATTTTGCGTTTAATAAATACAATTCAGTTTACGAACTTACACTTTTATTTTATTGAATATTTATGAAATAACTATTTTCAAAAGGTTTTCAAATATATATATATATATATATATATATATATATATATATATATATATATATATATATATATATATTTAAAACAAATCTCACGTATACCCCCTAGAGCACAAGTGTCAAACACATGACGTGGCGGGCCGATTCTGGCCCGCCACGTCATTTTATGTGGCCCCCTAACGGCTCATGATCCCCTTTCTCTTAAAGAAATTCAAGAACAATATCATGGCCTTTTATTTTGAAGGTTTCAAATTAAATGGATTTACGTTCTAACATTAGAGAAATCTTCTTATGTAATATTTCTACACTCAAATAAACAATAATCAAATGAAAAGTGAGTTATTTAACAATATGTTCGGCAGTAGTTTTTACGTTTATACGTTTTAGTTACAACCGGCCCTTTAAGAGGGCGGCCATGAGGCTGATGTGGCCCGTGGTGAACATGAGTTTGACACCCCTAGAGGGCCTTCACTTACCCCCAGGGGTCCACCATGTACCCCCATGTGTGAACCACCGGGCTAGAGAGCACCTACAGATGTGACACATAGAAGGTCTGATGAGAACCGGAATAACATCTGGAATGTAGAAAGAGTCAGAAGCACGTCAGAGGGGTCATCGTTTGACCTCTGAGGGTTGAACTGTGTCGGCTGGGTGTCAAATGAGAAGAAGAAGATGAAGGTGAAGGTGAAGGGTGCACAAAGAGAGAAGAGGATCAGGCTCCTGTGAAGGCCAAGAGAGTCTTTCTTGCATAAAACCTCCAAAAACAAAACTTCCTCTGGTGTGTTCGTCACGTGTTGTGACTCCAATGATGAAATGCATGAACAAAAAGGTAGACTTATAGAGATGACATCATTACATACAGGGGAGCAAGCACAGGGACAAAGCCAAGAGAAGAAGAAGAAGAAGAAGAAGAAGAAGAAGAAGAAGAAGAAGAAGAAGAAGAAGAAGAAGAAGAAGAAGAAGAAGAAGAAGAAGAAGAAATTTTAGTCCGGAATGCATTCCTTAACTCACTCACACACACACACACACACACACACACACGCACACACAGGATGATGATGATGTCCTCTCAGCCATCTCTGCAGCATCCTGACCCAGCAGCCAGGCAGCCGTTGCTACGGAAACAGTGGTACATGGTGGTCCAGCAGAGAGGAAGAGAGAGAGGGAAAGAGAGAGCGAGAGCGAGAGGGAGAGAGGGAGAGAGAGAGAGAGAGAGCGAGAGGGAGAGAGGGAGAGAGAGAGAGCGAGAGAGAGAGAGAGAGAGAGCGAGAGAGAGAGAGAGAGAGAGCTGGGCTGCCTGCCGCCGCCTCCGCTCTGCTCTTCCAATAATAAAACTTCGATCTGGTTGGACATCGTGTGCTCAGCCAGCAGAGGAGAGAGACACGACGAATAATTAATGATAATGCATCCGCGCTAATGCATCCGCGAGATACGGCACAACAAACACGACGTCTGGTCGCCGGCCCGCCCTCCTCGGATGGAGGGATGAAATATTAACGAGTGGATGGGAGTTGTTTATTTGACCAAAGGGGGGGACAACAGGGGGGGGGAGCAAACAGCTGGAGGGTCTCTCTCCTCCGCCAGGGTATGTTTACCCTCAGGAGCCGGCGGATAGGGACTGTGTGTGTGTGTGTGTGTGTGTGTATGTGTGTGTGTGTGTGGGGGGGGGGGTTCTGCCCGGCCCCTTCACATGAAACACTTCATTGCTGTATTTATAGAAGGCCCTCGTACATTATTAATGCAGAGGAGAGGCTTCTGAGGCAGTACTACAGAGAGCCTCTATGTGTGTGTGTGTGTGTGTGTGTGTGTGTGTGTGTGTGTGTGTGTGTGCGTGTGTGCGTGTGTGTGTGTTGCAGTGGAGAGGTTTAGGTCTGGTAGCATGTGATGTGACTCAGAGGTCACGGGGAGGGGGGGGGGTGACCTCTGTGGAGCAGGCGGTGTAACTCAAGCTGTGCAGCCCGTCGCTCACAACACACCCGGATGTCTGACCGCGAGTGTTGGCCGCCGAGGTGCATTGTGGGTAAACTATAGGAAGAAGAAGAATGGAGGACACTTTAAAAAAAGATGAAGATGAAAATTTTTCTGCATAAATTCTTCTTTGTAGCCGTCCATGTTGAGTCTGATAATCAGAGGATGGGGCGCATCTTCAAAGGATCGCCGTGAGGGACATGAAGAGACGACACGCAGACAAAATATAAAAAACACATGTTGTGTTCATCAGGCTTGTTTTACCAGAGCTTGAGAACTCCAAGGGCTCATTTATGGTCACATTCAATGTCACATCTCAGCCAGAAGGCCCCGTTAGAGGACACCAGCCCTGGTCAGGGGGTCCCAGGGGTCCATGAATGCCCATCCAGGACCCAGTGAAGCCCAGCGAGGACGAGACAGAACCGGCCCGACGGCGTTTCTGTTCTGTTCCGACATCCGGGGATGAAAGAGAATCCAGATCAAGAGAATCACAGCAGTGTGCGAACGCCAGGAGATGAAAGTCCGTACAATCAACGTCTGTGTGTGTGTGTGTGTGTGTGTGTGTGTGTGTGTGTGTGTGTGTGTGTGTGTGTGTGCAGAGAACGCCCTGCGCAGCCTGCTGGAGGCGCTGACCAGCCCGCCGTACGCCCCCATGCAGCACCTGGAGAGAGAGCAGGCGCTCGCCAAGCAGTTCGCTGAGATCCTTCACTTCACGCTCAGCTTCGACGAACTCAAGGTGGCGAGGAGTCTCTCTCTCTCTTTCTCTCTTTCTTTCTTTTTTAAATTCTCGGCCTTATAAAACCTCTATATCGTGATCCTCTCTCTCCTCTCGCCGTGCAGATGACAAATCCCGCCATTCAGAACGACTTCAGCTACTACAGGAGGACCATCAGCAGGAACCGGCTGAACAACCAGCAGGTGAGGTCCTCCTCCTCCTCCTCCTCCTCCTCCTCCTCCTCAGGGGGCCGAGGCGTTTCCTCTCCTCGTCGTGACAATGAGAGTGCCCTTGTTCTGGGGGAATCGCGTAAAGAGAGATTATCTGTTGGCAGCTGGAGGCGGAGAACGAGGTCAACAACGAGATGGCCAATCGGATGTCCCTGTTCTACGC
The DNA here is from genome assembly GCA_036178185.1 of Liparis tanakae. NCBI lineage: Eukaryota > Metazoa > Chordata > Actinopteri > Perciformes > Liparidae > Liparis > Liparis tanakae. The sequence continues at coordinate 13,263,110 of CM070106.1, forward strand.
CGAGGCCACGCCGATGCTGAAGACGCTGAGCAACGCCACCACCAAGTTTGTGTCCGAGGTAGAGTCCCCCCCCCCCTTTCAGCTACATCGCTAGACACGAGGAAAACATCCAAAAAGGCACATTTTAGGTAAATTACTCCTAAATTCGCCCTAAAGTTAACGTTACATAACATTTTTATTTTATTTTTTAATTAAAAGAAGGCCTCAATTAGAGATTTAGTGATGTCTTTCAGACACTTGACATTGCATGTTTAGACCATGCTCATTTTAGTTACACATATTTAGAGAATAAAGTGTAAAACATAAGATAAACAACAACAAAATAGAAAGAATGAAACAAAGACTGAAAGAAAACAACGTATAACTGAGTGATCTATTCTCTATTCTACATTCATTGATTTATGAACATATAATCAGGTCTATGAGGCGTTACGTGTATAAACAATTTTTCACAATATGCCAAAAACTGATGAAGTTTTTAGTTGACGGATTATGTAACGTCCATCCGTGTATTCAGAGGAGGACTTTATTGTGAAAACCATTTCCTAGTGATTGGCCCCCTCTCCCTTTTCCATGAGGCTAAATATATTTATAATGTGTTGGAAGATTCATTTGAGACTCTGACTCCATCTAGAAGGTTTGCTGCTGCTGCAAGATGTCTAACACTCTTTAGGTGGGCGTTGTCTCCCCCTAGTGGCGGAACACGGTATTACATCAGTATGGAGACTGGTGCATTTAATAGTGAGGGAGAGAATCAACGTCCTTCTTGTGTATAACTATTATTAATAATAAAGGATGTTGTATCTGTGCTGACTTCTCCTCTCTCTCTCTATCTCTCTCTCCATCTATCTCCCCCCCCCCAGAACAAGACCTTGCCCATCGAGGACACCACGGACTGCCTGAGCACCATGGCCTGCGTGTGCCGCGTCATGCTGGAGACTCCGTGAGTACTTTCTCCACTCTTCTTCCTTCTCTCCATCAATATGATCTCCTCCTCCTCTTCCTTCTCCTCCGCTCGTCCTTCTCCCCACAAAAAGGTTACAGGCACCGGATTTTAATTAACAAGGGGAGGGGGGGGGTTCATGCCACATTAAAATGTTAAATGTTTCATACTTACTCTCTCTGGTCCTATTCTCTCCTCTCCTCTCCTCTCCTCTCCTCTCCTCTTCTCTCCCTCATCCCCATCCTCCTCCTCCATCCTCCTCTCCCCTCCCCTCCCCTCCTCTCCTCTCCTCTCCTCTCCTCTCCTCTCCTCTCCTCTCCTCCTCCTCCTCCTCTCCTCCTCTCCTCTCCCCTCCTCTCCTCTCCTCTCTTCTCTTCTCTTCTCCTCTCCTCTCCTCTCCTCTCCTCTCCTCTCCTCTCCTCCATCCCAGTGAGTACCGCTGTCGGTTCACCAACACAGACACCATGCTGTTCTGCATGAGGGTGATGGTAGGGGTCATCATCCTCTACGACCACGTCCACCCCGTCGGGGCCTTTGCCAAGACCTCCAAAATCGATGTGAGTACACACACACACACACACACTCACACACACACACACACACACACACACACACACACACACACACACACACACACACACACACACCATACCCTTTTTAAGACTATATTGGATTACATTGGAGCCTGTTTGTCTGGTACTTTAGCTAATGTACTAAAATGGACATTTTAAACGGGGTGTTCACGGTGCTGCACACACACACACACAGACATACACAAACACACACACACACACACACACACAGACACACACTAATAACAATACATCATCACAGCTGCATCACAGACTTTAGCCCGAGTCACTTTTTTTGGGGCTGTTTTAATAACATCCTTAAAAGCTGTTGATCGTCATCGACCTCGATAGGGAGAGAGAGAGAGAGTTAGAGAGAGAGAGAAAGAGAGGGAGAGACACAAAGAGAGAGAGAGAGATAGACAGAGAGAGACAGACAGACACGTTGTCTTTTTTCCCTTAATTAATAATAATAATAATAATAATAATAATACATTTGATTTATATAGCGCTTTTCCAGGTGCTCAAAGACGCTTTACAACACATAATTAAAAGAAAAAGAAAATCCTAAAAGCTATGCATTATAAATTACGATAAAACAAACGATAAAAGCAAATAAGAACATACAGAGCACACAATCACACATTAAAAGCAATTTTGAACAGGTGGGTTTTGATTTTTGATTTGAATGATGACAGTTTGGTGCGGTCTCGGATGTTTCTGGGGAGAGATTATTGTTAAATACTAAATATTTTTTACTTTTTCCATAAATGTTTGTTGTTGAAACAAACTGAGTGTCGTCGTGTCAACATGTTTCCTGACCTGATGCGTCTGACCTTCCTCTGACCTCTGACCCCTCGTGTTGTCCTCGACAGATGAAGGGCTGCATCAAGGTGCTGAAAGAGCAGCCGTCCAACAGCGTGGAGGGACTCCTGAACGCACTGAGGTGTGTGTGTGTGTGTGTGTGTGTGTGTGTGTGTGTGTGTGTGTGTGTGTGCATGTGTGTGTGTGTGTCTGCGTGTGACGTACACAGAGATGACTTCAACACGCCTCCCTTCCTCAGGTACACGACACGGCATCTAAACGATGACAGCACCTCCAAACAAATCAGGGCCCTGCTGCAATGAGGAGGAGGAGGAGGAGAAGGAAGAGGAGGAGGAGGAGGAGCGAGGGAAGAAAGGAGGAGTGCACTTGAAGGAGGAGAAAAGAAGAAGAAGAAGAAGACGAGGAGGAGGAGGAGGAGGAGGATGAAACCCGTTTGTTTACGACGAACAAAAAGGAAACTCGTCTCCCAGGCTCAGAGAAAACCTGATGATATTAAGAAGAGGATAAATAATTATATATATTGTCAGCTGTCCATCATTCTGTCTCTCATTTTGTAAAGTATAGAAAAGAGAAGAAAGAGAAGGAGAAAAAAGCAGGAAAAGAAAATATAGATATATATGGAAAAAAACCAGGTGAACCGCAGCAGAGGAAAAGAAGTAGGAATAAAGATGAAGTAGGAATAAAGATGAAAGAAGAATAAAGATGAAAGAGGGTTAAAGACGGTTAAAGACGTTATATTGCAAAACATAAAAAAACTTCAGAAGCTGAAAATGTACAAAAGAAAATAAAATAAATAAAGAGGGTTCGTGTTCCAGCCGATAGTCTGACAGGTATTTTTGCACACAGACACAACGCCATCCCCGCCCCTCAGATCTGACCTCCTGACCTCCCGTGACCTCGGTGCCCCGATCTCCACCTTGCAGGTGGTTTGGTGGAGCAATGTGATGGATGCACTCCGGAGATTTGACCCCCGTGCCTCTGCTTCTGTTGCTGAAGGAAAGGAGGCAAGGAGGCGAGATGTTGCCCTGATGTTCTCTCTCTCTCTCTCTCTGTCTCTCTCTCCTTCCCTCTTCCTCTCTCTCCTTTTCTCTCCTTGCCTATGCTTCTTTCTCTTCTCCCTCTCTCTCTCCTTCCCTATGCTCCTCTCTCTCTCTCTCTTCGCCCTCTCTCTCCTATATGCCTCTCTCTCTCTCTCTCTCTCTCTCTCTCTCATGTGGCCGAGAGATCGCAGAGTACACTAGCTCACAAGACCTCAGTGAATTCATCCCTTCTTTTATTTTTTGCACTAATATGATTGAATAACAAATTAATTCGCTTTTTTTCTCCTTTTTTTTCACATTAAAAAAATACGTGGTAAACTTAACTTCTTCACCCAGGGCCAAAAACATTTGTCCCCGGGCTCGAGGAGGGAGGTCGGGGGGGTCAATGGGGTCAAGGGGGGTCGGGGGGGTGACATGAAGTCCTGTTAAACACCCCGATGGTCATTTTAAGTCAGAGGTCACAACATTTACATTTTAGGGGAGAGGTCCGAGCGCTCCGGGGTAAATACAGGAGGCTCTTCCCAACAGGCATCTGGTGGTCAGCTTGGGGTCCTCAGAACATGGAGATCTGTATCCCTGGGGGTCTTTCTTTCAGAGGTCGTCAGAGGAGAAGTGAGAAATTAAACACATTTAAAAACGGAGATTTCAAAATAAAGTGCTGTACTTTGGATGTCTAGAGCCCTCTAGAGTCTAATTTAATTTGATCTTATAATATATTTTCTATACAGGCGTATGTGAACCAGCATATTCTGTATAAATATATAGATGGCATGTTGTAAAAGTTCTGACAGAAATGTGTAAATAAGGTGTTTTTATTCATTTTTAATTGTTCAGTGACGCTGAAATTTGGGGTATGTGTTGTCTCTCAGAATCCACCATGCGTTTTGGGCTTGGACCATCGGACTTGCCGTAGTCATAGGTTTCAGAAATTCAGCTTCATTAATGCAGATCAGGGAGGGGAGGGGCGTGGGGGGGGGTAGGGGGGCCGTCCATTTGCTTGTTATTTTGTACATTTTGTGCAACAATAAACTTGTCATTTATTACATTCAACAATTGATGGTGTGTGTGTGTGTGTGTGTGTGTGTGTGTGTGTGTGTGTGTGTGTGTGTGTGTGTGTGTGTGTGTGTGTGTGTGTGTGGAGATATACAGCTCAATCCAATACGGTAAAGAATATGGATCAAAACTGAAACAAAAATGTAATTATTTGGTACTTATAATGTATTATTTGGTCCCACAAATCTCCTAAATGTAAACTACCGTTCAAAGGTTTGGGGTCACCCAGATATTTTAGTGTTTTCCATGAAAACTCAAACTTTTATTTATCTAATAAAATGCTAAATGAAAAGAAAATAAATATAGTCAAGACATTGATAGTTAGAAATAATAATTTTTATTGTAAAAATTAATGTTTAACTTTTTGCTTAGGAAGAAGTCAGTTTTTCAGCTTCTTCTCTCTCTCATAACTTTTTTTTTTCAGCTCACATGAAAGGGTTTTCTACCCCTCCGTCCCAGGCACAACACACATGCACAACAGAAACTGGGGAGATGGGCCTCTATAACTCACCTTTGTAGAGTCTTCATTAAACACCAGAGAATAGGCATCTACCACATTAACGACGATTAAGAGAGTGATATTTAATTTATTACTGTTTGTAAAATAAAAAAAAAAAAAAAAAAAAAAAAAAAAACTAAGGAGTCTAAAACTTTGGAGCCCCAATCTTTGATAGAAATAAAAGGAAGTAATATAAAAAAAGTACTCTCTACTCTCTCAACTCTCAAGCTCTTCAGCTCTGTTAATTATAGAAAAAAACAAGAACAAACAAACAGGAGGAACGACAGGAAGCAAAAACTTCTGATCAATAAACTCTTTTTTTTTTTAAACAGAAATTTTCTCAAAAAAAAGTTCTTCAGGAAAGAGAGTTCTATGGAGGGACAAAAAAAACTAAATGAAATGAACAGAACTCCAATGAGTGTGTGGTTCATGCAGCCTAAAGAATGCATCGCTAAATAAATAAACAAATCAAGCAGATAAACAAAACAACAAAGGAACTCCTAACGCTGGTAAAAAAAACAACAACACAGGCCTACCGAGGTGCATGCTGGTCCTGTACCTATCTTCTCCTACATAGAACACGTGGGGCCCACAGCGCTACCCAACTAACAAACAAATAAACAATGAAAAGATTAAATATATCAACAATACCAACAACAACAAAGAATTAAAAGAAATTATTAAAAGAAAAAGCTATTCTAATACTCCAAAAATCTAACCACACACACACACACACACACACACACACACACACACACACACACACACACACACACACACACACACACACACACACACACACACACACACACTTAATGTAATGTAATGAATACAGCAACCACCAGTTGGATTGGTTAACAATAAATGTCCTGCAGTCCCCTCTCTGACCACAAGGGGGCAGCAGAGGATCGATTACTTTTTTTTAACGCAACCAATTAAGTTAAATGCTTTATGCTTTGTTGTGAATGTACATCCCCCTAAAAAGACCTGCTGAAACTTTAATGAAAGAGCAAAATGATAAATTATAACAATCTGTTTTTCTAAATAAGCATCGAGAGTTTAATCATCAATCAGCTTAAAAACATCTAATTAAAGACACTTAAAACACATCACCACCACTCAAGCTGCTGAAGGACCTGGAGAACGGCCTTCAGAGTCCGGCTGAACGGTCCTGCACTGTACAGTGTGAGCGCTGCTAGGTTGGAAGTAGGGCGGGGGGGGGGGGGGGGGGGGCACAGGAGACCCCATCAGGAGTTATATATGGAAAAGGGAGCAGCGAGCATCTCAGAGGGCAGGAGACGAGCCACAGCTGCAGGTAGACGGGAAAAAGACAGCAGGCCAATGGTGGTTTAGCGGGAAGAGAGAGTGTGTGTGTGTGTGTGTGTGTGTGTGTGTGTGTGTGTGTCTGTGTGTGTGTGTCTGGCAGCATGCCCTAACTGTCATGTAATAAATAAGGAACCAACATCTCACTCTACTTCCTTAACAGCGTACATTCAAATTCAACCTTGTGTGGGCGTGTGCGTATGTGTGTGTGTGTGTGTGTGTGTGTGTGCGTGCGTGCGTGCGTGCGTGCGTGTGTGTGTGTGCGTGCGTGTGTGTGTGTTATTGACTGCAGCGTTCAGTAGAAGATGTGAAGCTCAACATATGAAAGATGAATGTCTTCCGCAGGTGATGGATTGTGACTGTGAATTAAAACCCGGACCAGTGGAACTCTGTGAAGGTCATGACCTTTACTCGTCGGGACCGTTCAATAACGAATGTACAACAGATACAAGAGGAAGTGCAGCAGCTTTCAGACTATTGTTGTGGAAGTGGAACGAAACCTGCAGACCGGGTCATGAGTGTGTGTGTGTGGTGTGTGTGTGTGTGTGTGTGTGTGTGTGTGTGTGTGTGTGTGTGTGTGTGTGTGTGTGTGTGTGTGGTGAGTGTGTGTGGGGGGGGAGTCCAAGGCCGCCACAGAATACCAAAGTTGTTTTTGTGCAAAAATTCCCGCGCTCAAATTGTGTCTTTCCCTCTTTTAAGTCTCGGCCCAAACGGATCAGCAATTAACTTTTAACTGCCCTGCAAGTGTGTGTTGTGTGTGTGTGGTTGGGGGGGGGGGGGGGGGGGTCACCTTATCAGCCAAACTGTTAACCGATACACCTTCAACAGTGGTTTCCCTCCGTTGCCATGTGCATTCCTGTAGCTGTGTTTTCCAAATCATTAAAAAAAAGGAAGACATTCTGCAGTTCTTGAGATGACATTCAAAAGGTGGGTATGAGTGTGTGAAGTGTGTGTGTGTGTGTGTGTGTGGGTGTGGGTGTGTATGTGTGTGTATGTTTCTTCCTGTGAGAGAGCCCTTTGTTCAGAGTGTGTTTGGAGTGCACATGTGTGTGTTGAGCCAACAGCTGCTACAGGCCGTCTAATGTTACGCCGGCTTGCATAACACGCTTAGAACATGGGCGAGAAGTGGACACACACACACACACACACACACACACACATCTGTTTTGTAATACCTGCACAAAGCAAACAGAGCTGCGTCAGATTTTTTTAACACTTTTTAGTAACAGGATGACACTTAAAGTGGTTTAGAGGTGAGACGCCACTTGTTCATAGAAAATATGGATTTAAGGCGATTCGTCTTTTAGCATCAAAGCTCACGTCAACCACGGGTGCAGATATGATCTCAAAGGACCACAAAGAAATACTTTGAATTCTTATCCTAACTATCTGATATTTTTTAACAGGGTTAATAGCAAAATTAGGAGACCCGGTAAGAATGAGGATAAGTAACGAGAGCTGTTAATTTAATGTCACAAGAGGGTGATATTAATGTATAATATGTCAATAATATATATATATATATATATATATATATATATATATATATATATATATACATAATGTTACTGAAATAAAGGAGAAATGGTTCCGGATCTCTCCACAGCAAAGAGAATACAACAATTCCAGCTGTTTCGCAGGTTAATATATTCATATTGTTATATGTTTAAATGAATGTGGATGAATAAATGTAGAATTATATGATCATTGCAGGGACATGATATCAACATTAAAGAGGGTCAAAGATCAGTATATTTTAAAGATTGCATTATATATATATATATATTAGTTAATTATAATTATTATTATTATAGTGTGTGACTGTGTGTACATGCAAATTCCTAATTTAATATGTTAAATATAATGTAGACACAGCTAATGTGTAATATTCCGGCAGAGACAGTGAGCGGAATCAGAGGGTCAATAGTCAGCAGCTCATTTAATGTGACTGAGATCAGAGAGTTTGCATATCAACTGCCGAATAAAGTCCACACACACACACACACACACACACACACAATCAAATTTACAGGAGCGCGCACACACACGCACGGTCGCACACACACACTGCCTGACTTCCACCGCGGCAGTGAAAGCGTTAAGCGCTGCAGTCTGGGAGGCTCTAGGCCACGCCCACTCTCCGGATATTTGCATATTGGGCGGGAAGCGCTGGCTCTTTGTTGCTGCTGAGCTCAGCCACAGCCCCTCCCACAAAACGCCGCACTGGCGGGAAAAAAGGCTCCGGCGAGAGACAACACACACATGCTGTCTCTCTCTTTGTCTCACACACACACTGCAGAACGCATTGCTGCAACACACTCACACACACACCCACACACAGACACACGCATGCCGATTGTCGTTTATGGGATGGCGCACCCATTTCTTTCCCAAGTGGATACACACGTCAAATAGAGAAGAAATGGAGAGGGCATTTATTATGAGGTGAAAACAGATGGCACACACACACACACACACACACACACACACACACACACACACACACACACACACACACACACACACACACACACACACACACAAGTGTGGGAGGAGTGAGACTGATATTAAAGTGGCCCACCAGACATCAGGGGATGGCAAGTTACTTAAATATGTGACATTGCTCTGTGTGTGTGTGTGTGTGTGTGTGTGTGTGTGTGTGTGTGTGTGTGTGTTGCCCTGGGAAAACAGTTCACTGGGCTGTTGGAAAAACAGGAAGGCATGTCATGCTCTGGATTGGAAAGGGTAGAAGAAGAAGGGGAAAAAAAGTACAGAGCGGCCCCCGCATTACATAGCCGGGCAGGAAATATGCAGGGGGGGGGGGGGGGGGGGGAGAGACTATAGGAAGCCATGCATACGGTGCACCCTGTGACAGCTTCCTTAGAGGCTCTTCACATCTCATCTCTTCCTCTCCTCTTCCTTCTGTTGCTTCTTTCAGATACACGGGCCACCTCAGTAGCCAGAGAGCGAGACGCACGCACACACACCCACACACACCCACACCCACACACACACACACACACACACACGTCAATTAATGATGGTCTGCTCTTGGCTCTGGATGCATAGGCTACATCTGATCGCTTTGGGACATCGTTTCTTAACTGCTACACATTCATCTGTGTGTGTGTGTGTGTGTGTGTGTGTGTGTGTGTGTCTGCGTGTGCGTGTGATCCATAGTGCATTTAGGTACAAACCCTACACTTGTGCAGAGGACACCACAAACGCACTTGCACTAGTTTCACATAAATTATTGTGTTGCTTATATGAAACGTGCAACAATAACAACAACAAGCAGACCCCTCTCATTCACACACACACACACACACACACACACACACACACACACACACACACACACAGCTCTGTTATCTGATTGAGTCATACCTGACAGTGTTGTGTTTCTCACTCGGTTACGCAACACCCACGTTTTGAAGCGTCTGTCCTCTTCCTGCTAGACAGCAAAACACTGACCCTGAACAGAGGAAACACACACACACACACACACACAAACACATCCACACAACAGCTGGCCACCTGATAGTTGGAACGTTTCGCTCCGTCTTGTTTACGGAGACACATTCTCAACCGAGTCCTTGGCGTTCCACATACTTCTCTGAGAAAGTGTAAGAACCATTGTCTGTGTGTGTGTGTGTGTGTGTGTGTGTGTGTGTGTGTGTGTGTGTGTGTGGTGTCTATAGTATTCAGATATTTGTCCTTTTGCATTATCCGCCGACATGTTCCGACCACATGAGCCGATATTCTCCAGAACCAGAGAGTCTTCAAGTCAACAGCGTCTTGGACCACAGCTGCTGCTCTATCTGATTAGCTGTGTGCGTGTGTGTGTGTGTGTGTGTGTGTGTGGGAGGGAGGGGGGTCTTTTTTCTTCTTTTGCCAGATGGCAGGGAATGTTTAGTCCAATGGGTTTAGAGATTAGGATTAAGTGGACTTCAAATTACCTCGACGCACCGTCACTGGACGACAGAGAGGATCGCCTAGTTCAACGGCCTCTGATTGGCCGATTGGCCGCGTAGTGAAAAGAATTTAAACTATTATGTTATCTAAAACTGTTGCAGAGTAAAGTTATTGATGCGGCACCGATAGTGTGATGAGAACAACGCTGGTGCTCCGGATATCTGTAGCCACACTTAAAGCTAGTTAGCTTAGCATAAAGGCTAAACGGCTCCTAGAGATCATGTATGTAGAGATGTGTATTTATATTACAAGAAACCTGAGATCTTCAACTTTACAGACAAACTTTTATTAAAAAAATAGACATTATCACTTATATATTTGTTATTTGTTTAGATATATTAACATCAAAAAATTGTCAGAAGTGAACATAATAAAAAGAGACATAATGATTCACGGTTTAAAAAAAAAGCACAAAGAAAAGATAGACGAATCGTCTCGACCGTTTCCTCCCGGCTGGTGACATCTCGTGATATCTGACCTGGAGCCTGAACGCACCGCACACTGGCTGCAGTATGCGGCCGTGGAGCCAGAGGCCCGGACCAGACGAGCCGCCGGGCGTCCACAGGCTGCAGCGGCAGCGTTACACAAGTCCCCCACGGTGGGCCTCATCTATAGGACACAGTGTGCTCTGTGAACATGCACCGAGAGGGGGGGCGGGGGGAGGGCAGACACTGGGTGAATTATCGTTGCAGCTTGCCGACCGATGCAGAAACACACATAGAAATATCTCTCTCTCTCTCTCTCTCTCTCTCTCTCTCTCTCTCTCTGCTCCAGTAGCAGGGGCCATCAAATCAAACCTCCAGGGAGGCAAGAAAATGCACTTTTAGAGCACCTATCTCCGTGTGTGTGTGTGAGATAGTGGCAGGTTTCCCATTTCAAAGCTAGTCTAGTGTGTTGATTCATTGTGCTCACTGTCTGGAGTTCACTGTGCGTGCGTGCGTGCGTGCGTGTCCGTCCATAGATGATCCACTGCATCTCGGTGCGTAAATCACTAATTAGCTTTGTGACCGTGGCCGCTGCCCTACATCTCCACTTTCTGTGTGTGCGCGGTTCAAGAGGCATGATGTCTTTGTTTTGGTGGATTTTTCTTCATCTTCTTCTTCAAAGATTGCCCCCCCAGAGCAATCCGAGATAAAACAAATACTTACGGTTGCTTAAAAAAGAAAAGAAAAACAGACCATAATACAAGCACAGAGAGAAGGAAATAACACACACACACTGACCTTTGCTATCGGTGTTACTACATACTGTACGGTAAACCTCCAGTAAGCTGGAGGCCTGACCCAGTTTGGAATGAGAGAATGTGGGACACACACACACACACACACACACACACACACACACACACACACACACACACACACACACACACACACACACACACACACACACACACACACACACACACACACACACACACACACACACACACACACACACACACACACACACACACTTCCAGCTATTATGTGGCTGGAAATATTTTTAGTCATGTGGATGAGGTCAAACTCTGGAGCCTGTGAACAAAAACTCAAACTGAAGGAATAAAGAGGGAGAAGACGACGATGACGTGTTGCCGCGGGAACGAGAAACAATGTCCGATTCTTTGGGGAAAGGGGGGGTGGGGAAGTGGCAGGTGAGAAGAGGGAAAGGGAGCGCCAAAAAAACATGAAAAGAAAAAGGTGGCCGGATGCCAGGTATTGTGTGAGGCGCACCTCGGTCAGACGCGGCGCTGGTTAACCGCCGACCTGCGAACAGGCCGTCTCCTCCACGGCGTCTCCTCCTCCTCCTCCTCCTCCTCCTCCTCCTCGCCACCAAGAGCTCAGCTAAGCCGCTCTGCAACATAATGACGGGGAAACGCGGCGGCCGCACACCTCTTTTTTTTTTGCGCTGTGTCAGGTAAAAAAATAAATAAAACGCTGACGTCGACAAATCCTGCTTTCTTCACTGCGGCGGCACAAAACAACGTCGATGAGGTCGTCCTGGTTTATTGACACGTTGTTTAGACGGTTTGAGACAAAGAAACTTAAACCGGAGGCAGCAACAGGATGAAAGTTGATTTAAAAACAAACTTCTTGTATAACAACAACAAAGAAAAGAGTCATTTACACTTTAGAGAACCTTGAATTGTCCTGATCTTCTCCGTCTCTCTCGGGGGGGCGGGAGCCCGCTTCATTGGATGTGTATGTATTTCGGGGCGGGGTGGGGATGTTTCTAAATTAAAAAGAGCTACTCCGCTCAAAACATAAATAACCCAATATTCTCTCTTACTGCTAATATCAGGGATGATACATCTTAAGAAAGCATATTGGGAGGAAAGCGGATGTGTTTTTTCATGGAAAAGCCCGAAAGTCATGAAACCGATAAACCGCCCCATCCCCCAAAAGTTATATCTATATAAAGTGATCACTTCCTGTTCTGGGCTCGCCGGCAAATAAGAAGCTCAAAGAGGAAGTTCAGCTCAAAGGCCTGTCAGACGGCGGTTTCCTCCTGGCGCGAGGCCTCGGGAGGTTTTGGCGGCGCCGGAGTCCCGGGAGGCGCGTTGCACGGCGGCCTGTGATTGGTCGCTGGCGGCGGAGTCCCAGGAGGTCCGTTGCACAGCGGCCTGTGATTGGTCGCTGGCGGCGGAGTCCCAGGAGGTCCGTTGCACGGCGGCCTGTGATTGGTCGCTGGCGGCGGAGTCCGACTTTCTCCTCTTCCTCACGTGATGGTGATGCTTTTTGGACTTCAGGTGAGCTGACAGAGAGAGAAAGAGATATGTGTGATATGTGTGTGCAATGTGACGCAATGTGACGCTGTGTGTGTGTGTGTGTGTGTGTGTGTGTGTGTGTGTGTGTGTGTGTGTGTGTGTGTGTGTGTGTGTGTGTGTGTGTGTGTGTGTGTGTGTGTGTGTGTGTGTGTGTGTGTGTGTGTGTGTGTGTGTGTGTGTTAAAGCCATCCGGTTGTTCTGGAAACACCCAGCCAGCCTCACGTACAGCTGCTCTTGAGGCAAAGCAGCAGGTTTAACCCTCATTAACATGTAAACATATATATATTAACATATTAACATATGATATATATATTTAACATAAGCCCGCTTCAGGCTATGAGTGATAGCGCCGACGTGGACGAGTATGGACGACCCTTCATGGACGACCCTTCATGTGGCGTCCAGCTTCGCTTTGGAGAAGATAAATATTTTTCGGCCAGAGGGGAATCTAATTATTTCTGGAAAAATATTTTATATATATATATATATATATATATATATATATATATATATATATATATATATACACACTTTGATGGCTAAATACAGGCTGTGGGGAGATGTTGTGTTGTGATTGGCCGGCCTCACCTGTCCACTCCAGGTCCCCGATGATCACCTTGTCACACAGGTCACATGAGTGGCGGCTCCGCTTGTTTCTCTGCTGCTCTCCCTCCACTCTGATTGGCTGAAGAGCTGGCTCCTCCCCCTAATCCATGGGGAAATTGTAATTTTTAGTTTTCTTGTGTGTTTTTGTAGTGTGAACTAACAAGTGTATTTGTCAGTTTAATATTAGGCTGTTTCCGTGACAACGGCACAAACTGAACAGAAACCAAATTACAAACACCTCCCTACCTGCCTATATCTATATATAAAAATAAAAAATAAAAAAAAAAAAAATATATATATATATATGATGAAAGTAATGTGACGTATAGAGAGAGAGATAGCTAGAGGTAAAGTTATAAAAGAAAAAGGAACAGGTAAGTCAAATGTAAAGTAATCAAGCGTTGTGATGGAGGAAGAAGGGAACAAATGGAGGTAAAGAGGGAGATAAAGAGGTGCGCAAACAGAGAACACCAACGAAGAAGACATGAAGGCGTCTGGACGTGTGCGGCCGCACCTTGCTCAGGCTGTCCAGCACCTGCAGAGCAGGGGTCAGCACCGAGTCCTCCCACCGCGACACGTCCGTCACGTCCAGACCATACACCGCCGGCACGCCGTGCCCCGGCCCTACACACACACACACAGGTTAACGCACACAGGTTAACACCCACACACACACAGTGTTCTTTAAAGTCGTGTTTCAGTGTGAATGAAACAGGGTTTGAGCTCTCCTGAAGGAAGCAGACGAGGAAACATTTCACGGAGAGGAATCAGAGCCGTGTCCAGCAGAGGAGCCGCGCCCCGAGGCTCCGGCAACCCGCTGACTCACACCGGCTCGATAATGTCTCTCACTCCTTTTCCTCCCCCCCCTTCTCTCTTCTCTTGTGCACCGTCTCTCTCTCTCTCTCTGGCTTCAGCGCTCTCTCTCTCTCCTCCCACTGCTCCACCCCTGTGTTCCTATCTTGCAGCGGTCAGCAGTCTCCAGGTCAGGCCTCAGCATTAAACAGCAGCACCGGATCTCTCTCTCTCTCTCTCTCTCTCTCTCTCTCTCTCTCTCTCTCTCTCTCTCTCTCTCTCTCTCTCTCTCTCTCTCTCTCTCTCTCTCTCTCTCTCTCTCTCTCTCTCTCTCTCTCTCTCTCTCTCTCTCTCTCTCTCTCTCTCTCTCTCTCTCTCTCTCTCTCTCTCTCTCTCTCTCTCTCTCTCTCTCTCTCTCTCTCTCTCTCTCTCTCTCTCTCTCTCTCTCTCTCTCTCTCTCTCTCTCTCTCTCTCTCTCTCTCTCTCTCTCTCTCTCTCTCTCGAGCCACTGCCCTGCATTGATTGAAGACACTCGGACGCTCAGATAATTAAAGCGTGCGCAACTCCTGGAGAATATTGACTCCAAGCCACTGCAAAAACACGCTAAAGTCATAAAATAATCTATAAACGACTAAAAGAAACACGATTTAAAAGGAGGTTGAAAGCTCGGGCGTCTTCATAAACCCACAACGCGGAAAATACTGCGAGAAAATCTGCATATTTTCATCTGCAGTTGCATCTATTTCTGCTTCATTGCCACTGCACAACTTTACATGGGGATGAACTAAGCCCCGCCCCCAACGCTGCATCCAGGTATCTTTCTTCTTTTTTTTTTTTACGTTTAACATTCAAGTATTCGATCAAGTCTATTTTGTACAGCCCAATTTCATAAATTATCCTCAGTACACAGACCTTTGACCTCACATCGGATCAGGAAAAACTTTTTCACGTGGGAGATAAAAAATGAAGAACCCTTCAGGAGAGCAACAGGATGGACGGACGAACAGACGTCATGTGACCAAAATGAGGGTCATGTGGCCAGAATGAGGCATTACATAGTCACACGAACGCATTCAAATGAATACGACCCGACGCAAGAGGAAGAGAGAGCGTTAACGCATCAAATATTATTATTATACATCGTGACCTTTAAATGGAGACGTCGACGTGGCTTAAACAAAAAGGCGGATCCTCGTGAGGAGCAGTTTTTACAAATAACATAAATGTGTAGCGGCGGCATCCTGTGAGCGAACCCCATTAACCCGGAGGCTCTGCATCCGCTCCACTCAGACTGAACGAGGGCAGCAGACGCCCCAAAGACTCACCGACTGTCTGCCGCGCACGTGTGTGTGTGTGTGTGTGTGTGTGGCGCAGCCGCGCCCCGCTACCTCTGGCCTCGTGTTTATTGGCCACGCTGCCGCTCCACCGATGGCTTTAATCTACTTTGTGATGCGCTGCATTCAGCTTATTTTTTTTTCTCAACCGAGTTGCTGACAGCGGCAAAAATAAACAGAAACACACACAAAGATGTCTGCTCTGGCGGCGCCTCCTGCACCTGCTGCGCCTCCCGGCCCGTGTGTGTGTGTGTCCGTCCCCAGACGGCGTCCGGCCCGTGTGCGTCTACGCGCCGATTTGTTTCCTCTGGTTTTCTTCTTCTTCACTTTTTTTTTTCAAACGCCACCGACCGTTAATCAAAGACTCCGGTTTCCCCTGGTGTGTTCACCGTCTGTCTGTGCGTGTGCGTGTGTGTGTGTGTGTGTGTGTGTGTGTGTGTGTGTGTGTGTGTGTCAGAGGGGAGGTCTTTTGTGATGGTGGCACAATGGCAGGCAGGTGGCGGCGCCGAGCGTCACCTGGCATACCTGCACCAGACGCGGAGCTCTCTCCTTGAGGGCTCTAATAAATACTTCACCTCTCTAGCCTTCCCTCCTGTTCTCTCTCTCTCTCTCTCTCTCTCTCATTACTTTGTTCTTTTATCTCTTTCAACACCGGCGCCCTCCCACAATTCCCTTGTGCAGTCACCGGCCGGCATCCCACTGGGGCCGAGTGGTAAATAGTAAGAGAGAAAGAGAGAGAGAGAGAGAGATAGATCTTGTGTGGTGGGTTGCCAGATGCTGGATGGACCCCCCCCTCCCACACCATTCTTCTAGTGTGGGGTTCTGGTGAAATGTCTGCCTTCTAATCCACTCGGTGGTAAACAGCGGTTTGAAAATAAACTTAAAAAATAGGGGACAAAGAGCAGGGTGGTCCACACACACACACACACACACACACACACACACACCGTTGCCTTTTAAAACACACAAGGGAGATTTCTTTGCCAACAAGAAAAAGCATCTCCTGTCGCCCAGCAGCTGCTTGCCTGTGTGTGTGTGTGTGTGTGTGTGTGTGTGTGTGTGTGTGTGTGTGTGTGTGTGTGTGTGTGTGTGTGTGTGTGTGTGTGTGTGTGTGTGTGTGTGTGTGTGTGTGTGTGGAAACAGTAGTCCACCTGTTGCAACAACAAACCGGTCCAGGAGTCATTTCCTGCGTCATTCCACCCCTCCCAGCTGTGTTT
Organism: Liparis tanakae; assembly: GCA_036178185.1. Classification (NCBI taxonomy): domain Eukaryota; kingdom Metazoa; phylum Chordata; class Actinopteri; order Perciformes; family Liparidae; genus Liparis; species Liparis tanakae. The sequence goes on from CM070106.1 coordinate 13,280,035, forward strand.
CTTCGGCCACCCTCCATTCACTCGACGGCCTCCTTCCTCATTCTCCTCTTCCTCTTCCACTTTGTTTGTCTCCCTCGTTCCTCTGTTGTTCCCGTTTGACATTTCTGCAGCAGGTCAGGAGAACGTCACGGAGATTTTCGGTAGTTTCGGCCAAAGTGTACGATTCCTTTCATCCGACAGTTCAAGGACCCCCCCCCCCTCCTCCTCTCCTTCACTCTGGATATATTAAAATGAATTTATTTTTCAGAATAAGAGTCGAGCTGCGGTACACGACAGATAAACTACATCCAAACATGCGTTAGCTAAAGTTTCATCAATGCAGTCTCACACTCACTTTAGCAAAGGTGCACGTGTGTGTGTGTGTGTGTGTGTGTGTGTGTGTGTGTGTGTGTGTGTGTGTGTGTGAAGTAAGTGAGACGGAGTCAGTAAACGGATGCTTTGATGTTTTGCCGTTGTTAAATGAGGCGCGTGAGATATGACGATGTCATCGATTGAAGGGTCTGCAAAATTTGGCGATTGGAATAACTAATCAAATCCCTTGTTCGACTTTTTAATGCTCTGAGGAAACCCGGATCCAACATGGATCTATCTATCTCTCTCTCTCTCTCTCTCTCTCTCTCCCTCTCTCCTGAGTCATTCTCATCGGTTTCTCTTGCCTCCTTCCAACTGGTGGAGGACACGGAGAGCCCTTTGTCCCCCCACCCCCAGGAGGCTGCATTTGTGTGAGTGTGAGTGTGTGTACATGGAAGCTTATCGCACTTGCCAGAACACAAGGGTGTGTAAACTCGCCTCACACCTGTCGCCCCCCCGCAGGCGTCAGATCTCTCTCTCTCAAAAGATACCCACCCCCCCGTTACTTAACACTCACACGACCTCCGTCTAACTTCACCTGCACATCCTGGTTGCAGGCAGTCTGTGTGTGGGGGTGTTCGTGTGTACTTGTTTTTCTTCTTTTGGGGGGTAAAACTTGGCTCTCATTAACATGAATATAGCCTCAAATTACCATTCTCCTTATGGGTAATTAAATCTACTAATGAACCAATCCTCTAAACACACACACACACACACACACACACACACACACACACACACACACACACACACACACACACACACACACACACACACACACACACACACACACACACACACACACACACACACACACACACACACACACACACACACTTCTGTAAGCGTACTAACCCGGCGCACAGATGCACTTAAGAAAAAAGAAAAAAGTCAAGACAAATTAAGCTTGATTTAATTTGCACTGGCTGACCTGCTGCTTAAATCCCCCACGGCAACCAAAGTTAAGTCCATCAAGGACTACGCATCCGGCCCGAAAAGTATTTAAGACGGCGAACGCCCACCTGCTCCCTCGCCGGGAGCAAAAAAAAATCTGTGAAGTGGAAAACTGGGTTAAACTGGTGAGCCTCCGAGGCACGGGGACTTACGCACGCACGGCGCTCTCGGGGTAATCGCCTCGCTCCTTTGGCCGACCGGCTGGCCTGGCTGAGGCCCGCCGCCACGGCCAATTTGTCTTTGCCTTTGACCCACTGGTCTCTGGGGCGCTCGGGCTGGTCCTCGTAGCCCCCGGCGACCGACCGACCCCCCCCCCCCCCTCCCTGCCCGAGTTTGTGTGGTCGGGGGCAAATTCCCGGCAGCTCTGTAATGCTTCAAGAGATTAGCCCGCTCAGCTGAGGCCCGCTAGCATCTGTGTGTGTGTGTGTGTGTGTGGGCTCAGACGTAACAGGAAAAATAAGAGGTCAGCAGTCACAGCGAGACGACGCAGAGGTGGGATGAGCGGTGGTTTAAGAGCAAAACCATGGACTCAAGGCTGTCTGACACATGCACACACACACACACACACACACACACACACACACACACACACACACACACACACACACACACACACACACACACACACACACACACACACACACACACACACACACACACACACACACACACACACACACACACACACACACACACACACACACACACACTCTCTGAGAGGCTTACGTGCTGCTAATGAAGTGCATGAATCTCATCTTGTTAAAAAGTGCTGATTTTGGAACATCTGTTGGGGGTAAAGGACCCGAAAATAAAAATTTCCTGATGAAGTAAAAAGCACAACATACTATGTTGTTGTTGTCGTTGTTGTTGTTGTTGTTGTTGTTTCCCCCTGACGACCATTTGCATGTTTTCTTTCCAGCTGTACTATCCGGACGGATCTTTGCAGATAACAGTGGGAAAATGTAAATGAAACATAAAAAGTAGTAGGCAACATCAACTCCAAAGTGTCAAAGTATTTATGTTCATGAAGTCTTCGTTATTGACCAGATGACATGACAGTCAGTCAGTGATCAGGGGTCACACACATGTTGACCGAGGGGGTTCCATGTTGTGAGATCTCGGTTTGTATGCATGACAAAAGTGAGAAGACGTCGTATCCGTGTCGACCTTCACGTTATTGTACATGCAGCGATGTGAAGTATTAAAGTATTAAAGCAGACGCACGCCGTTTCATTTAAAGATGAATCCGGAGCGAGGAGAAGAGGAGAAGAGGAGAAGAGGAGAAGAGGAGAAGAGGAGTACACACCTTCAAGCTAAAGTGGTGCGATTTGTATCTACCGATTAAAAAGAGACGAGAAACAAAGAAATACACTTTTGTAATATTTTTCGTCAACATTTGTTTTTTTATCCCGGCGTGTGATGAGTAGTGAAATTGAGAGTACGCTCCAATCCTGCTGTGCACACACACACTTGACTCACTGTGTCTGAGAGGCTTATGTGCTGCTAATGAAGTGCATGAATCTCATCTTGTTAAGAGAGTGCTGATTTCTAAGGAACTGGGGAACACACACACACACACACACACACACACACACACACACACACACACACACACACACACACACACACACACACACACACACACACACACACACACACACACACACACACACACGGGGGTGAAGGGTACTCACGTTTAAGGAAGCGGTTACGGACCCATTTATTCTGTTTGCGGGCGTAGCGTCTCGTGGCGATCTTCAAGGCTTCGACACCTGGAGAGTTTAAAGGAGAAACGTCACGAGTGGATTCCTCTGGTTGAACCATTAACCAACCGGTGACCCCGAATCCAACAATCAACCAACCGGTGATCCCGAATCCATCCATCAACCAACCGGTGACCCCGAGTCCATCTCTGTGACTTTGAGTGTTTCTCTGACCTTTGTCTCGCAGCGCGTCTTTCTCCTGCTGCGTGATGCCTTCAGGAGCGGTCAGGTAATCGTGAAACTCCTTGAAGCCGATGGACTGGAAAATCCCATGTTGGTAGTTCTGACTGGAGAGGAGAGAAAATGAGGAGATGAGGAGAGGAGAGGAGAGAGGATGAGAGAAGAGGAGAGAGGACAGGGGAGGAGAGAAGAGGAGAGGATGAGAGAAGAGGAGAGGAGAGAGGACAGGGGAGGAGAGAAGAGGAGAGAGGATGAGAGAAGAGGAGAGGGGATAAGAGAGGATGAGAGAAGAGGAGAGAGGATGAGAGAAGAGGAGAGAAGAGGAGAGAGGATGAGAGAAGAGGAGCGTCAACTTCATCAATCAATAAAAAATATGTTTTTTATCCATTAGTTTTCGTCTCCAATGTGACATTTCCAGACGCACATTGTGGTGACTCACTCCATCTCCTCCTCCTTCTCCTACTCTCCTCCGTCACAGACACCATCACCCTCGTCTCGGCGTTGCCGCCTGGTTCTTTTTGTACATTTAAATCCCAGTAATTGCTCCACAATTGGTGCGCCTGTTCATTTCAAGGCCCTGAACCTTAATGCGTTAAAGAGGCGCCCGCGTCAGCGTTTATTTCTGTAGACGCTGGAGGTCGTGTCTAGATGAGCGGAACAACGGTGGTCGACTTTTTTTTTTTATGTATATGAAACTCTCACTCCATGAAAATCTCACTTTTCATTTGTCGTGCTCTTTTCATAAGATCCTTAACTCAAAACGCTCACTGCCCCGTGAACTAGGAGAGAAACTAAACTAAGCTCCTCAGCCCGAGGCCTCCATTTGATAAAGTCTGGATCTGATATATCTTTCCTTATGATTTCTAAATTGATGTATGCATGGAGCTCACACATCAGGGGGTGAAACAGATGCAGTTTGATTATAGTCGGAACCCATTATCCACTCATATCCCCGTGAGCATCCCTAATTAATATTAAAAGTGCTAATAATTGCAATGATTTTATGATCTGCACAGTTAATGATCTTTGCTCTTTTTCATTGACGTGATGATGCGGTTTGGCAGATGCTGAATATTATTTTAAAAGTCCTCACACTGGAAATCCGTAAACTTTTCTTTGAACCGACTCGCACATTTACTTTTTTTTATTAAATTCGGTCTCTGTTTCAGATTCTCGGAAATATTTTTTTTTTAAGTCACTCGCAACAGAAACTAGAGGAGGAAATAACAAAAATAAATCTGGCTAGACGGGCAGAGACAGAAATTTGAGAATAGCAACAGAGCACAGGAAACGTGGAGTCAATGGAGGGAGAAAATAGAGAGGCGGAGGAAAGGGAGGGAGAGATTTGACCTTGATGTCTGGCCGCAGCAGCCAGCTGCAGATGGAGAAGGAGACAAGGGGGTGAAGGAGAGAGAGAGAGAGAGAGGGAGAGGGAGAGTGAACCAGAGGAGGGAGGGGGGAGGCAAAGTGCTCGGATGATCGGATTGCTGAGCGGGCAATAGTGGGCAGAGATGGAGGAAGACAGAGGGGGGAGGGGGAGGAGGAGGAGGAGTGCAAGAGGTGGGATGGGGTGATGGGGTGATGAAAGAAAGGAGGCACGAAAGAAGAGAATTGGCAGCTTCCTTGGCTCCGTTCCATCAATGCACCTCCTCCTCCTCCTCCTCCTCCTCCTCCTCCTCCTCCTCCTCCTGCTCCTCCTCGAGCCACACCCTATCCCACAATATCAATATCTGCTGCCAGCACTGACACACACACAGCGGCGTTCAATATCCGGCCGTCGGTGAAGCCCCCGTACACGTTCACATGTGGTTCCTGTCGCGTGCAGAATCATGCTTATTGAAACGAGGGGGGGGGGGCTAAACCAATCAGAAGCTAAAGTCACGCATCGTCGCGGTAACCTCCAACTCCCCCTCGAGAGTGCGGGAAACTAGCGGTCCGTGAAGGAGAGAACGCCAGGGAAAACTTGGGGACTAAATATAATACGGTATATTAACGTTATCTTCCAGGAGCGTCTCGATCGGACCGCCGCGGCGCCCGCAAGACGCCCGTTCCCAACGCCACTCGGTGAGGTGAGCGGCGGGCGGACGCCAGACTCATCTCTGCAATTATTAATAAATCTCTGGACATCCTGAAGAAATATCAATCTAATCCCCGGCTGAACCTAAACTCGCGCCAGTGCGGTCTGGGTCTAAAAATGGGTCTACGGGGTCTTCAGGAGGTGGGGCCTGTGGGAGGCGGGGCCTGTGGGAGGCGGGGCCTGCGGGAGGCAGCGGCCAACAGAGTAGAGTGACCTGTCGAGGAGAAGTGAGTAACGGGTCGCTCCTCTCCCCTCCCATCGCTGAGCGTCTGCGGCGGCTTCCTCTTCGCGCTCGGTAACCGTGACGACAGAGCGGATGCTGTTCTTTCTGAGAACCGTCACTGACGGCAAGAATTTTCCCGAAAGATAATTGAAACAACATTTTTTTTAAAATGGTCATCCTCTTTCTTTGTTATAGTCATCTGTAGGGGCTTTCTACAAAACACATTTTAATTTAAATAAATAAATTAGGAAATAAATTACACATTTAAATAATTATAATAATTATACAATAATAAAGGTATTATTAGCTACTTAGAGCGAGTGTTGAGAAGTTAAACACATCATAATTATCTCTCTAATATGACTGTATATGTATTTAGTTTCTTTGTTTCATCATGAGAACGTTGGGTTTCCCCGAGACTGCTCGTCTCATTATAAAGTCAACACAGCCTCCGACATGGACCCGACGAGGTAGCGAAAAGCAACATAACAAATGTCCGATCAAGTTGATTGTTATTCCGGCGACATCGTGCGTTACAACGTTTAGAGAGCACTGACACACAGCGGGGGGGCGCTCAGGTGACCCTCTGCACCTTTTTTCTTCTTCTCCTCTCGTTCCTCGCGGTGGGATCGGGGGCTCAAAACATCACGCCACTTAGCCACTTTTAGAAGTTAGATTCTGTACGTTTGATATTTAAAATCGGGAACCTTTCCACTCGGCGCGGTCGCGCTCGTCACCTGTCGTCTCGGAGCTTCTGCTCGTTGTGGCGGACGTGGAAGTCTCTGAGCTCCTCCAAGAGTCCGGCGGACAGCATGTCGTCTACGCGAGCGTCCAACCGCTTGTCTAGAGCTGGGGGGGGGGGGGGGGGGGGGGGGGGGATTAAACACCGGCCGTCCACGAGACGGTAAATCACGCAGCGCCGAAAGCTCCGGTAGCAACGGGGCCCGGCAACAGGAACATACCCGCCATGTCGGCGTGCAGCCAGAAGATGCAGGGGTCCGGGTACCTCAGCGGGCCCCCCAGCCCGTCGGCCCCCTCCTGACCCCGCTGCTCCTCCAGCCAGCGGGTGTGGGAGACGCCCGTCTCCTCGTGGATTTGAAGACTCCTGTGGACAACAAACAAACAAACAAGCAAGCAGGAGCTTGTTGTGGTGAAAACTACCAAAAAAAAGAGAATTCCTGTGATCCCCCGTGAGTCCAGGTCCCAGCCCGTGTGCGCCGGGCCCCGCCGGGGGAACCGAGAGGAGTTTAACATCCACTCATCCATTAAACCCAGAGTAAATGAAAAGTCTGGGTTGACGTCTCAATGATTAACACGGCGGCGGAAACAAATTCAAAAGACGAGACGAGGGAGGGGAGGGAGGGAGGGGAGGGGACAGAAAACCAACTGGCAGTGTAAATCACACGGCTAACTTTGGACTCGTTGGGATTCACATCCAGACCGCCGGCCGCCTCGCTGCACCCAGAGGTGACGGAGAAGAGATGATCCCTGTCGCCTCGAGAGGAGCGGGGTAACCTAACCTGCTCAGCAGACTGCGCTGGCTGCTACTCGTCAAGCGTGTGTGTGTGTGTGTGTGTGTGTGTGTGTGTGTGTGTGTGTGTGTGTGTGTGTGTGTGTGTGTGTGTGTGTGTGTGTGTGTGTGTGTGTGTGTGTGTGTGTGTGTGTGTGTGTGTGTGTGTGTGTGTGTGTGTGTGTGTGTGTGTGTGTGTGTGTGTGCGCGCGCGCGTGCGTGCGTGCGTGCGTGCGTGCGTGTGTTTGTATAGACAGGCACTCGACATGTCAGTGTGGAGGCCATACACTGACTGTCAGCCTGAGACACAGCCCCTCAAATAAAACAAGAAAACTTGACAATATCTTGAGCTACACATACATGTATGTATGTATGTATATATATATACATACACGCAAAAATACATATAAATATATATATATATATATATATATATATACACATATAAATATATATATATATATATATATATATATATATATATATTAGGGCTGGCCAACGATTACAATTTTGAATCGCGATTAATCGCATGATGTCTCCGATTAATCGCATTTGTATATGCAAAATCCAATAATTAATTCAAAAGTAGTGTATAGCGCACTTGTATTTTAAATGTTGTGCCATATGAATGAAAGAGCCAAACATGTGTCGTCCTGTTAGAGAGAGACACCAGAAAACACTTTCAGGGCAGTTTGTCAACTCATAGAACTTGACACTTATTTTAAATGTTCTGCCATATGAACTAAAGTGCCATAAAATCTTTTGTGCAAACAAACACTTAACATCAGCTTTTGTATAGCAATTAAATCAAATAAATACTTTGTGTAAATCTCAACTTAAACAATGGTATCAAAACAAACAGAACTAAAGCTTATTGCCACTGTTGAGTGTTGATAAATGTATGGATGCATGTCATTATATTTGTCCAGAAGGGGGCGCTGTTGCGCCTCATGGCATGACGTCACAATGACACCACTTCCTTATAAGGGGGATTCTCTCTCTCTCTCTCTCTCTCTCTCTCTCTCTCTCTCTCTCTCTCTCTCTCTCTCTCTCTCTCTCTCTCTCTCTCTCTCTCTCTCTCTCTCTCTCTCTCTCTCTCTCTCTCTCTCTCTCTCTCTCTCTCTCTCTCTCTCTCTCTCTCTCTCTCTCTCTCTCTCTCTCTCTCTCTCCTCTCTCTCTCTCTCTCTCTCTCTCTCTCTCTCTCTCTCAGAGAGTTCACCTGCCGCATAATAACAGCTGAGGAGGCATGTGCCTGCATCAGACCACAGTTGTTGACGGGGGGTGGGGGGGTGGGGGGATATGTGTGCGAAACACAGCCGCTCCCGCGCGAGCCGAGCTGTGTTGATGGGGGAATAAATAAATAATTAAACCTGCGTTAACGCGCGATAAAATAGTTGTCGGCGTTAGCGCACGATTAACGCGGCCAGCCCTAATATATATATATATATATATACACACATACATTATATACATAAGCTTGTGGTGTTTTAGTACAGAAGTTATTTTACCCGCTGCATCACCTGGCTATTTTGCGTTTGTCATTGGGGTGCAACATGGCCGCCATTCCGGGGTCGACTTCCGCCAGTCGTTTATGTAACTCGGCTCCTCCCAGTTTCTCCAGCACCAACTTCCTGTTCGGAGCCTCGTCTCCTCCGTCCGCCGGCTCCTCGATCTCCTGCTGCAGCGAAACATATTATATTCAAATGACAACATTGAAATCCTCCTCTCGGGCCCTCATGATCCAACAGAATGAGTTCCAGCAGCTCTCAGAAATAGTTCGTAACGAGGGCGATGAATAAGCTTGCTTTTTATGAGAGAAAAGGCGTCGAAAGGTTTTCTCTCGTTGTCTCTTTTGCTGCTCATGACCTTAACATGTACTCTCACATCCTTAAAGGCCCAGTGCGTAGCACAGAGAGGGGATCTATTGGCCTCTATTGCTAGTATCGTTTCCTTAAATTTGAGCTTTGTATATCTTCATAGTGAGCAGGTCAAGTCGACCGCCATGTCTACAGTAGCCCAGAAGCGACAAACCAACCAAACCGCTAGATGCTACCAAATCCGAAATAAATGCTGTCCCTTTAAGACAATTCAAAACGTCCCTTTAGAGTAGTGCTTTTGGCCAGCCCTTTAAAAAAGTGATGAAGTAGGACTTAGAAGTTCAATTAAATTAAACACCTTATTAAAAATACATTATCACAAAGTGAAAGATGGGAAATGAAAACAAAGGAGATAAACGGAGCCGGAGGGAGCAGAGAAGACGAGTTGTACTCACCGCCGTGTTCAGCAGGACTTTCCACAGCAGAGACTCGATGTAATAGTTTGTTCCTCCGACGACGACGGGCAGCTTGTTTCTGCCGTGCATGTCGTTGATGTTGGAGGGCGTCAAGGAGGAAACTGATCCACACATTTAATCGACATAATCACTGTTGCATATGGGTTTTGCATAATTGAGCCACATTTAAATAACACTTTACATTCACACCGTAACGGCGTTAATGCAACTCCAGGCGGTTTAGATTCCTTCTTTCATTGTGAGAGCCTGACGGACACATTTTAGTCAATACGATTACTACGCCTATAAATTGGTTCCCAATCCCCCCCACCCCACCAACTCCTGAATAGGTTAAACTACCATAAATGTCACCCCCAAAAAGCAACTTTACTATCACTTTGCTATATATATATATTTATGTATTTATTTATTAAAACTGCAAAGCCTGCAAATGCACATTGTATTTAAAATAACGGGCTGAAAATCACTAATTAATAAAGAACCAAAACAATTAGAGGAAGTCAGGCTCACATTGTGGGATAAAAGTCATGAAACAATGTATTGAAGAAACAAAACTTTGGGATACGATGCAACGTCATGACCTTTGAAACTTTGAACGTTTAGATTTCTATTAAATTAGATATTACTTTATTAGTTCAACAGTAGGGAAATTGCAGGTATTATTAGTGCTATAAATCTCTTTTAAGATATTAACCCCTGAACATTTTATCCACTCTAAATATATATATACAAAATTAATAAATGTAAATATATATATATATATATATATATATAGTAAATATAAATATTTATTTATTAAAACTGCAACTGCAAGGTGCTAAATACATTGTATATCAAATCCCTGTCTAAATATCACCAATAAGTCACTAAATAAAGTCTTGAAACGATGTAATGAAACATTAATGCATCGGTAAAATATGACCAGTTATTGCTACGGGCTGACCGTCTCACGACCCCTCTGACCCACCCCGTCACCCCCAGGTCGAGAATCACCGTCTTATAATAAAATCTAGATATATTTGACAACAACAATTTATAGATGTGAACCTGAGCGCCTGGAAGGTTCTGGTGTTCATTTTTCACAATAAACTGAACCAATTACTAATTGATGATTTAAATAATAAATGACACAATCTCCACACCCCCTTAATGTTTGGTTCGTCTCCCAAATAAACTCAAATCTATCGATAGTAGAATTTTAGAAAGACCCTCCCTCTCAGACAGCCGGCCCGCCACACCCTACTTCCCTCCCTCTCCTCCTTTTCTGACGCATCTGCTCTCCTCTTGCACCTCTTCTTTCTGCGTCCTCCTCCCTCGCCCACCTCCCCTAACTCAAGAGATAATCAAATAACGTCCCGAACACGGCAAAGGCTCATCGGCCATCATCACTCGCCTCCTCTCTCTCTCTTTTACACACACACACACAGCAGAATGAGCTGCATCACTGAGCAGAAGATGGGAGGGAGAGAGAGAGAGAGAGAGAGAGAGAGAGAGAGAGAGAGAGAGAGAGAGAGAGAGAGAGAGGATTGCTGACAAGCCGTGAGGAAAATCCGAGGGAGGGAAAACAGAAAGAGGCTGAGAGCAATAAAAGGAGGAAGAGAAGAGGGGTGAGAGAGTTTATGTGAACGGCATGTTGAGTGATGGCTGATGATGCGCCATTAGGTCCTGCGTCTCTGAACTTCTCAAGCTTGTCAGTCTTCTCCAACTAGTACACCATGCACACACACACACACACACACACGTCTCCGTTTCCCGCTCTACAGTTTAAACCCTCCACCTCTTCCTACTGATCTGTACGCATCCCTTTCCATTTCTCTCATCTCTCTCACCTCTCTTCCCACCAGCGAGCTCGCGATTCTCTGAGACTATTCCTGGAGCTCCCGCAGCCCCGTGTGAGAAGTGTGTGTGTGTGTGTGTGTGTGTGTGTGTGTGTGTGTGTGTGTGTGTGTGTGTGTGTGTGTGTGTGTGTGTGTGTGCCGCCTTCCTCGATCTATTAATACCGTCTCTAGTTATCGCCTCTCCTCTACACATCTGTGTGACGGCCGGTGTCTGCGGGAGGGTGTGACTGCTCAAAGTGTGTGTGTGTGTGTGTCTCTATAAATACCGTTTCTTGTGATCTCTCCATCGCTCTTCTCATTTTCAGAGCAACATCTGCAGCGAGACACGCCGACCAAACGAGGACCTGGCAGATCGTCTCATTCTCTCTCTCTCTCTCTCACACACTCACACTCGCACTCAAACACACACACCTGGGAGAGGGCGATGCGACAGCGGCGGAGAGGTGTTACGGGAAATATTGCCCCTCTGCTTTCACACGTTTTCCAGGAAGAAAAAGATGGAAAGGATATGAGAGCCAGGGCTTTGTTCCTGAAGTCCACCACCGTGTAGCCGCTGGCCAGCGGGTCCACGAAGCCGATCATGTGATGTGTGCACTGGGTGCGTTCCTCCGCCGTCACCTTGTTGGTGATGATGTCGAGGCCCTGGTACACCTGAGAATGACAAACACACACCGTTATGAGCGGTCGCGTTACAGACGCGTTTACGTTTAATTCTCGACGGCAACGCACTCGACACGATGTTTGTCACGGAGAGCGTGAATCACCGGAACATAAAGAGCATCCATAAAACAAACGGGCAGGAGATTGAAATCTGTGTGTGTCTATGTGTGTCTGTGTGTGTATTTATCAATGTCAGCAGCTGGCTGTTATGGAGGAAAATGAGGAGCACTGTTTTAATGAGGAGCGCTGTTTGTCATCCATGTGAAACGCCTCTGACCGACACGCCTCCTCTGTCCACTTTTATCATCATGGGGGCTCCCACGTGGAATTTGACAGCTGGGTGTCGTATACTGTAGTCCGCCAAAAAATTCACACACACACAGTTAGAGTGAAATGTGGAAAGTTCTGAAAGCGTGTCTCCAGATGCAGAGGACTTTCTGGGTGTTTTTTCATCCTTAAGAAGTATTGCTTTTACAGTGCAACGCAGTATTGGGGCCGTTGTAGGTCAAGAAAATAATAAACACAAAGCCGGGGGGGGGGAATGAAAATATTTAATTGGAGATTATAAAGTGTTTAAAACCGTGTCCACGCCGACACTTTTGAAAAGAAAAGGGAAAAAGGGAAATGTAAAAGTATGTCAATCCATCGCACTCACGAAGTAGAGCGCAAAATGATCAACGTCTTTAATGACCCCGTCCTCAGCACGGCATCCGTGTGTAGTCTATTACCAGCCATCAGCCATTCAAAGAGTGTGTGTGTGTGTGTGTGTGTGTGTGTGTGTGTGTGTGTGTGTGTGTGTGTGTGAATGAGCCAAGAAAACTAAAAGAAGAAAAAAGAAGTGCATGTTGAAGCGGCCTATTGTTCAGTAATCCAGAATCGGAAAATACAGCATTTGATTATAACCAGTAATACTTTTTTTTGCTTGAAAGAATGAAGTCATTCTTGACTACAACTCATGATTTCCGTTCCCGAAAAAGTTCTCCCACAGCGACCTGCCGCCGGGACGACGGGAGGCAGGAAGACCTCTGGGGCGGGAACACGCCCGGGAACACTACCGCCTTTGTCCACAGGGGCCGCCAAAAACAAACACATACAAATTGCTTTTTTTCTCCAAAACTTTACATTTGGGTTAGTTTTAAATCAACTCGTGACATCAGCTCATTACTTATAATTAATATAACCTGTCGGCTAAAGAGGATTTTTTTTTTTACAGCAGAATCGAAAGACGAGACGCCCGATATCGCCCGACCAATTGTTATGTAAAACGATGAAGAATTTAAGAGGTCATTTAGCTTTATCTTTTATGTTATTAACAGTTCTTCATTTGGGCCTCAGAGACATTTGAGTGAACTGTCTTTTCAAAACACATTTGAGTGTCATTTATTTCCCGACAGTTGTGAGAAAGAAAACAACGCAACTACATTGTCGGCAAGTTGAAGCAAAAACATACGACCGGCGTACGCGTGGCTTCGTTGGAGCGTGGGAAACAAATTAAAGTGAGTGTCGACCGCGGCGTGAACGCTGCATCGGGAGGGCGGTGCGTGAGCGCGAGGAAGACGGTCGGACGGAGAGCGTCTTCGTTTTTTTTGGGTTTTCTTTTAGCTTCGGGACTATTTTGTTCCTTGGAGGCTCATCGGAGCGCCTTCCCGTCGCCTCACTCACAGTTCAAAGAAACCAAATTACAGACCGCTTGACCCCGGGTGCAACGCAGCGGCTGATCGATACAGCGGTAGCACGCTATTGATCACATCCTTGGTGCAGGTGTGTGTGTGTGTGTGTGTGTGTGTGTGTGTGTGTGTGTGTGTGTGTGTGTGTGTGTGTGTGTGTGTGTGTGTGTGTGTGTGTGTGTGTGTGTGTGTGTGTGTGTGTGCTTCACCAGCGTAGCGGGGCAGAATAACCCAGCCGGATAAATTATTCACGATGCCTCTGCACGACCCCCCCCCCCCCCCCCCTCTCTCTCTCTCTCCCTCCCCCTCCCCTCAGCCATGGGATGCATGGATGGACAGATGAAGGAGACAAAATGACGGCTTGGAGGAGACTCTTATTTTTTCTTTTTTTTTAAAGCACCGGAGAGGGCGAGAGAGAGAGAGAGAGGAGTGCGCAGCGTGCTTATTAAAGAGGACAGGACGCTCCCTGACAGATCAGCACACACATCATCGACGACCGACCCGCTCCTCTTCCTCGCTCGCGCAGACTGTCCGGGCGAGAGAAACGGGTCGCTGGAGGACGGAGAGGAGAAGACAGATGGAGACGAGGTTGGCAGCCGATTGGTGTGCACGTAGAAAGACAAATGCTTTCCTTTTTACGATTTTTTAAAACAAAAACACACACACACACACACACACACACACACACACACACACACACACACACACACACACACACACACACACACACACACACACACACACACACACACACACACACACACACACACACACACACACACACACACACACACACACACACACACACACACACACACACACACACACACACACACACACACACACCTTCATCCATAAAACAAGGAGGAACTCTGGTATTGATCGTGTTTCTTAATTTGATAACGTTAAAAGTTAAAGTTTTGCTCTCGATTTATCTTTAGAGTCGACGAGAGACAAAGAGAGAGAGCGGTAGAAAGTAAAGTAGTTTATTTTTATTGTTTTTACGGCGGTTATAAATAAATCAAACACTCAACAGATCATTTACTGCCGAGTCGTTTTCAGTCTTATGTGCCGCAGTAAAACTTTGAGTTCCATGGAAAGTAAAATTACCCAAGAACTTTTTTGGGGTTGTAAAACGTCCGTTTGCTCTTTCACTCCTCCTTTCTCCTCAGAGTTTAAATTCTCGTAACGAGGACAAAGAGAGAGAGAGAGAGAGACAGAGACAGAGAGAGACAGAGATAGACCATGGAGAGTCAAAATCAGAATTAACATTTTTTTTTAAAGAGCCACTTGAGTAGAAGATATGAGGAGAACATATGATTTGGAGGAGGGAGCTGCAAATGAGGAAGAGGACTTCCTAAAAAGGGGGTGGACATGAGCTACAGGTTGCCAGGATGTTGAAGCTTAGACATGCAAGGAATCAAAGCTTAAAACAACAACAACATAACAAATCGCGTTACATATCTAAAAAGGACTAAACTAGAAAATGCACTTTATTTATAGGCGCTCTGATATTCTACCTGTGTGTGTGTGTGGGGGGGGGGGTCTACATGTTCTAATCTTATGGTGTTTATGTCATTTTATTCTCAATGAAAGTTTCTCGAGGAAGTGTACAGAGAGTTTTTCTAAAAAGTTGCTGAGGAAATGAAGCGCTGTTCTAAGTGGCCCACGTCATCACTCACAGCCACGAACTTCAATGGAGACCTTCTCCTTCCCGTCTCGCTTCTAAAACGGACGTGAATGGATGTGACCATGTGTCTCTGTGTGTGTGTGTGTGTGTGTGTGTGTGTGTGTGTGTGTGACAATGAGCTCAGTGTTCCAGCTCTGTGGAGCCGGCCTTACGCCCTGCACGAGACAGCTGTTCCTCTGCCACATAAATAAGGAAGGAAGGAAGGGGGGGGGGGGATTAAAGAACGAGGGCAAGAGAGACGGAGAGGGGTGAGGATGTAAAAAAAAAAAAAAACGGAGAATAAAAAATAAAAAAAGGGGGATGAAGCGGTTCTTCCAGAGGTTTCCTCCAGTGTTTCACGGTGGAAATGGAGACGTGTGACTCAAGGTGACCACAACGCGCCATGAAGAAGATCTAAAACGTTACGCTCCTCATCTGTAATTACTTCAGGGTCCAGATGTTGAGGACTGAGCCGATTGAGTATCGGCAAGATGACCACATGCAGTTCTCTCCTCCGCTGCATGTTCATCTTCTCGAACTCAGCCGAGAATATTAAAACCGTAAACCTCGCATCTGGCCGTTAGCTATGAAGCTACCTCGAGCGCACGGTTAGCTTAGCTTAGCACAAAGACTGGAAACAGAAGATGGGAGGCGTTGACAAAAATCTGAAAAGCTGGTCCACCTTAAAAAAAAGGTCCACCTTAAGCGAGTGAGTCCGAGTCCAAGTTGTCCCCAACAACGCCCTCTAATTAGTAATCCTCGTGTTTACCGAATAGACCTTGAACGCACCATAATGTAAACGAATGCAAACCTCCGTTACCGTGAGCCGTCGGTGCCTTTACCTAGCCAACCGGGACGGTTCACCGTGGAGCATAAGAGGGGGGGGGGGATGGCGTGTTCTCCGGTACCAGGTGCAGCTGGTTACGCAGCATGAAGCGTTCACAGACATCGGGTCGACTGGAATTCTTAAAAAATATATATATTTAAAAAGAAATAGTAGCTGGAAGAAGAAGAAAAAAGAATTCCCAAAATGTTGAAAGGTTTATAAATCACATCTGTGGAGTGGTCTGCAGTCAGGTGACTGGGTCCAGATTATCCTGCCCCCCCCCCCAAGCCCCCACCCCCCTGTATCTGTCCCCTTCCCTCTGAATCTATTTTCTCAATTACTCTGGCGGCGGAATACCTCTCCGCCTAGACCCCTTCCATCCTTTCCCCTCACGGCACCATCCTTCAACAACGTATCCCTCCATCTTCCTCTCCTCTCTCGGTGGGGAACGGCCCAGTAATGCCAGACTAATAAATCATTCATGGCGTTGTTCTCACCCCCACCCCCCCACCCCCAATCCTCCTCTTCATCCTCCTCTACCTCGCTGCTTTACTGTAGTGGTGGTGACCGCATCACCACACCCGCAGACTGCACATTTACACACACACACACACACACACACACACACACACACACACAGTTAATCAGCCCTCGTTTTCTTTTGGGCTCGCTCTCAAAAAAAGAAGATGCATTATAAATCGGATGTGGCAGGCGACATCGCCCGAGTTACAATACAAACATACGTCAAAGCCCAGACAGGTCATAGCAACACCAGACAGATAAAGAGACACCGGGAGGGAGGGGGAGAGAGAGAGAGAGAGAGAGAGAGAGAGAGAGAGAGAGAGAGAGGGATGACTGCGAGCGAGCGAGATATAACACATAGCGGCACAGACTTTGAGAGTGGGATGTGTTTAATACGCAGATAAGCAGTTGGCGTTGGTGCACAACAACCTCTGGCCAATAATAAGCGCAACCTTTGAAAGAATACTCCCCCCCCCCCCTCCTCCTCCTCCTCCCCCCTCCCAGCGTTCAAATCCTCTGGCTATACACCAACGCCACATTTCCAAATTTACGACTCGAAAAGCAAATCGGCCCCTTTGTGTTTTTACAAGACGTACTTTTACGGGACTGCTGAGGGTCAAGATGACATGTGAGGCTTTCCTGCCGCTCGGGGGCCAGTTCCTCACACGCCACAAAACAACAAGCCTCACAGATTGTCTGCCTTTCTTGCCCCCCCCCACCCTCATGTCACCGCTTCTTACATAAATGCAAAAAAGGCAACAAAAAAAGAGATAAACAGGGGGGGGGGGGGGGCACCGGCCACCAACACCATACGTGTGCATGACCTGTTCAATTAACCCTCGGACGGTCCTTCGGTGCGACGCCACCCGGGCCGCGCCCACACATTACTCAAACGCACCCCACTTGTTGTGTTCTTGGTTAACGCAGCGAAACAGGTGAGGACGCATAAAGAGAGAGAGAGATAAAGAGAGATATAGAGAGAGATAAAGAGACACGACGACGGGCAGAGACTTTTGTTCGGAGAGGAAAGTGTTGAATAATTCAAATGTTTAGTATCCACGACATCAAGCTGGTTTATCCAGTGATTTAGGCACATTTATTATTATTTCTTTTTTTTAGACATTCTGTTTTTTAAGCACTCAGACACATTTCTAATTTGTGAAAATGGGCTATACAAATAAACTGAGTTGAAAAGACAATGTTTCCGACTTCCAGCAGGTTTCAATTAATTTAGCCATTTACTGAAAATAAAATCAACAGACGTGTTTAAAAATGCTCTCTCTCTATCTTAATTCAATCACTCTCTTCTCTGCTGCTGAGCAGTCAGCAGAAAATAGAATCTCTCTCTCTCTCTCTCTCTCTCTCTCTCTCTCTCTCTCTCTCTCTCTCTCTCTCTCTCTCTCTCTCTCTCTCTCTCTCTCTCTCTCTCTCTCTCTCTCTCTCTCTCTCTCTCTCTCTCTCTCTCTCTCTCTCTCTCTCTCTCTCTCTCTCTCTCTCTCTCTCTCTCTCTCTCTCTCTCTCTCTCTCTCTCTCTCTCAGCAGCTGGATTATTAACATCGGCCGTCCGTCATAATTAAATGCATTCATCGTGCATCGAGCGGTGGAACTCGCAACCTTGACGCCCGAATGGTTCTGAACGACGTCAGAACTCTGGAACTCAAACAGCTCTTTGCACCCCAGAAATTCATTGCACATCTTCCATTTGCAGTGTTTCCCCTAGGTTTACAGCTTCAGGGTGGCGGGACTAGTGCCGGCGAGCGTTGTCAACGGGGGTGGGGGGGGGGCACGGAAATGACAGGGTGGCAGGCGGAGATTTCTAATGGTAGGGGAAACACTGATTTGTAAATCGTGGATCGGGCTTTATGCTTACTACTCTTCATCCACCGTCATGCTCATTGAATGTGTTCATGTAACTAATGTTCCTTCTGGTCACATGACGTCTATTCTTAAATCACATCCTGGAGAGCGATCCTCTTCTGTTGCTCTCCTGAAGGTTTCTTCACTTTTCTTCCCTTTTTGTTCCTGATCCGATGCGGGGTCGAAGGTCTGGAATGTCGTATGTGTACAGACTGTAAAGCCCACCGAGGCTAATTCGTAATTTGTGATATTGGGCTATACACAATAAACTGAATTTTATTGAATACGGGGTTTTCTCTCTCAACTCGTGGGAGTCTGAGAGCTACAATTAGCATCTTCGGAACTTTAAGGTGATTTTAAAAACAGCTCAATAAGATTTTTTTTTTTTTTTTTTAACTGACCTACACACAGATAAATAGAGAAAGAAAATTGGCAAACTAGTAAGTTTACAATACAAGAAGAAAAAAAGGGAATTCTATGTAAAAGGGGCCAAGGAGTCCAGGTAGATTGACTCAAACAGGTGAACCGTCAGTTCTGGGTTCATCACAGGAAGTGGAGCACAGGAGCCTCTCGTCCTCTGCCTGGAATAACATACGTTACATAACCGGCTAATTTGAGACTATTCCGGCTCACCCGGTGACACAATTGTCAAATAAATATATATTTAGGTGAGGCGGGAGGGGCAGCGATGTCTGAAATGTAATCTGGATTAAAACACAGATTTGCACTTTCGTAGCAATTGAATGGCTCTTATTATGGCACTTTTGTAGTTTGACTATGTTGAGGAAATGTTACTTTCTGTATTCTTGTTGTTCTTAGTTTGTACTCTAGGTTGAAATGCACTTATTGTAAGTCGCTTTGGATAAAAGCGTCTGCTAAATGACATGTAATGTAATGTAATGTATACCGAGCTGGGCAATGATGCATCAAGATCATTTCATGGAATTACATCGTGATGAAATTATTCATCGAGATTTCGCGATGTACAATTTTATCAACGTTATCTACATTTCTCAAAAGACCTGATGGGAAATATTTCGATGGGAGGATAATTTGAAGATTTTACTTTTTGTTTTAACCACTCGGTTGAATGTGATTCTATTATTATTTTTTTTTTTAAATCTTTCTTTACAATATCACGTCCTCATTTAAAAAGCAGCTTGAAACTCACTGATTTACTTTTTTTTATTACTTTGTGTCTCTTTGTGCTGCCAATCGTTTGTAACTTTTGGCGTTTAACATTTATTTGTATTCATTGTGAATATTGTTTTTAATGTTTAATGTGTTTCCCCTTATGAATAGCTTATTTAACATTGTGAACAGTGTTCTACGAGAGCTGCTGTACTAAATAAACATACGTATTAGGCCTCGCTCAAATGAGGAAATACTCGTAGTTATTTCATATCAACTTTAAATTTGTGGCACATGTCCCATTGTGATGCATCAAGATATAAAATGACCTACATGGAACATTGTGTCCATATCGCCCGGCTCTTCTATACACGCTCGCATTTTCCCATAATTCTAACTCGTAGGAGTGAGAAGAAACGGTTTCTTTTTACTGGAAGCGTCTAAAAGGGAAGCCCCCCCCCTCCCTCCTCTGCCCACCCCCTGCTGGTACCTGAACCCCCAATTTGGGAACCATGGGTTTTACACTACTTGACAGTGCCTCATTCACTGACAGTACAGCTGAGTGTGTGTTTGTGTGTGTGTGTGTGTGTCATAGATAGCATGTTCATTTTAATGAGTGAACAATATCCCCCTGCAGGTCCATGAACTGTGGGTTGAGGGCATGGTCCGGGGGGCGAGGGGGGGGCAGTGGGGGGGTCGGGAGGTTGATAACACAATAGCGGTGTTGGGGAGTGTGGGAACCGATTCTCCCCGGGACAATAGACCACTTCCCAGTGGTCACAGCGTGCCCATTCACTATCAGCTGCAGGGCCGGCGCAGCGCGGCGCTGAATGTGCACCAGCTCAGCACAATGCTGCTTTCTCCCAAACAAGACCAGACTGTTTCCTATCCCAGAGACAACACAGGCCCGCGCTAGCCTACACACAGACACATTCCCACATAGGAAGGCTCTTTCCACCTCCCTCGCTGTCACACACACCAACGGGAGGGTGGCAACAAGGCCAAGGATTGTGGAGATAGGCCGGGGCTGCCGTGCCGTAACTAGGCCACCGCTTCCCTCCACCGGGGATGCTGCCGGTCGGTGAGATATTCTGGGCTGAAATGCTATTAGCGTAACCCAGTTTACCCAGAACCAGTCGACTGCTGGAAGAGGAGGCGCCCCCCCCCCCACCACCACCACCACCGCCACCCAACCCACCACCCGACGGATCCTCAGGGAAACACACACACACACACCAAGGAGGAGCAAGGTGACGAAAAGACGTGAACTCGGTGGGATGAATTCGGCAGTCAAGAAGAATCAGTGCTGGACGATTTGGATGTGTGTATGTGTCCACTCTGGTGTGACCCAGACTCAAACCTGTGTCCAGCCTGTTCTTTTGTGTGCGCGCCCTGTGGTTGCTGCGGCAACAGAGCCTGAGAACTAAAAGAGAGGGCGGGGCTAAAGG
The DNA here is from genome assembly GCA_036178185.1 of Liparis tanakae. NCBI lineage: Eukaryota > Metazoa > Chordata > Actinopteri > Perciformes > Liparidae > Liparis > Liparis tanakae. Next base: position 13,301,004 of record CM070106.1, read on the forward strand.
GAAGGAGCGGAACAAGCCTGAGGTTTTTTTTCGCATTTTTTATGTCACTGCGTACACACACACACACACACACACACACACACACACACACACACACACACACACACACACACACACACACACACACACACACACACACACACACACACACACACACACACACACACACACACACACACACACACACACACACACACACACACACACACACACACACACACACACACACACACACACACACACACACACACACACACACACACACACACACTTGGGATTTCAATAAAAGTTACCTATTGCCATCCATCTCCGAGATCTCACTGCTCATCATGTAAACCTTTAACTACTTCCTGTTGATTATGTGTCTTTTTTTATTGCAAAATAGATTAGCAATAAAAGACAGAACCAATCAATATCTTTACAACAACACATCAACGTTACGATCCATACCGTCTCTTCACTGATACGCTGCTTTAATTAGCTCAGGGCCAAGATGCTTTATTACAGGATGGGAAATAATGACTGTTACATAACACTTAGAGTATTATAATGATTACTGGAACAATTATTCGCAACGTGCTTTTTATTTGAAAGTTGACGAAAGAGAAACGTTTACACCTTCTGTTAAAAATCTATTTGTCTCTGCGACAACTGAGTTCCATTGTTGCTTATTTCTGCATTCACCTATTCATAGATGAATATAGATATACCTTAAATTGGTAAATATACTATTTATTGCAATGTATTTTTTTCATTTTATTAATGATCAATACACTTTGTAGTCACTACCAATGGAGTGCATTTTATTCCTATTTTTAAAGCATTATATTGAAGTTAAATATTTATACTATCCATCTCTGTGGACATTTCAGTTTTAAGTATATATATATATATATATATATAAAATCAGTTTCTCTTATTAGAGATCAGCTTCAGCATTGCGCTGGACTATTTTGCACAACAATGTCACACCCAGATATCAACAACAACAACAACAACAACAACTACGTGCTCCCTGTGTGGCTCATTCCTTACTAAAATTGAATTAAAAACGTGCACGTGGCCTCCGCCACAAGCTCGCACCTTGAGGTCACAAGGTCATGACGTCACAGAGGAGCTGCGTCTGTTGTCGAACGGTAACGGTCTTCAGCTAGGACCCGGATAAACCGGAGAGTACAGCAACGCGTATTCATCCAAATGTCTTGTGTTCTCTCTCTCTCTAATCCGACTTGTGTCTCCATTAAATGACATTTGAACTAAAGACAAACCTGCATGCATTTAGGAGGTTATCCGAGAAACGTCTCGTGCTCCTGGACGAGGAACGGTCGCAATTTAAAGTGACAAGCTGCCTGTTAGCCACTTAGCTAAATTAGCTAAATGCAAACTCCTCGTGCAGAAGGAGTCACCAGACGGTCTGCTCGCTTTGTATGCGGGTCTGCGTTCGTACAGCGGAGCAGCGTGTGACTTTATTCCGCTTTACTCGACTTATTTTACTGTCTTATAGAGCATTATGTCTGCCATACCAAGGCTTCTTTCCCCCCTTTCCTCCTCTCCTTCTGTCTTCCTACCTGCATGGAGTCGGCACCGACTATCTCTCCCTGAAGTCGCTTCCCGATCTCGATCGCCAGCTTGGACTTCCCGGTGCCGGTGGCCCCCAGAACCACCACCAAAGCCGGGACCGTCGCTCGCTTAACGACGCGCCGCACGCTGCCCGCGGACGCCGCCATGATGCCGCTTCCCTCCGCTCAGCACCGGCGCATACAGCTGACGGAAGCGCGCATGCGCAGTACAAGCGAGGAGGCGAGAGGTGGGTTTCCGTTACTAGGCAACAGGCAGCTTTGCAATGTTAACTGAACAGGATCAATACCGGTCAATGAAGTGCCGGATGTGACTTATTTCCTTTTTTGCTGCAGTTGTGTTATTAACGCATTATTAAAACTACATCTAAATGGACGAGTGCTGAATCGATCTAATTGTTTCTATGGAAACTGCCGGAGCTAGATGATGGTTGCCATGGCAAAGATGCCAGGACCAGTGTTACCTTGGAGACTGCTCAGAACAAACGGCGCACCAGGAGACGTGCGACAGGTGGTTTATAATAATAATAATAATAATAATGAGGGTTCTCGTGCTATGTGGTTTGTAATTATAATAATAATAATAATACTCAGGGTTCATGTGCTTTAGTTTATTATAATACTAAAATAAATAAATAAAATGGTGCTATGAAAAGAGAAAAACACATCATTTAATGATGTCAAACCATGAATCTTTTATTTTTCCGATTTACTCTTCATACATAGAGGCTTATGAGGTACAGAAATAAACAAAGTGCAGAAACAAGGCTCCAAAAAATATATAATTCACCATAGTTAAACTCCCAAAGTAAGAAGAAGAAACATCCACTGCTGCCGTGACTGTGCCAACAGAAACTTGTTACCAATACAAGAAAAGAAGAAAGAAATGAGGCAAAACCACTACTGTGGTTGCACACCAACGAGAAAAGGAAAAACCAGGGCTGATGGTTTTGTGCTGAATTAATGAGCGGCGACAATATTCCTTTCAGGAGGTAGAATGGGAAATTAAATGATACCCTGAAGTATTTATTCAGGTGCATCCCCCTGATCTAATGCTCTCTCTCTGTCTGCGTGGGTCTCAGGTTATGTTTTATCTACAGCAGATTACAGCGTGTGTGTGTGTGTGTGTGTGGGGGGGGGGGGCACAGCTTACGGCCCAATCACATGAGCTACGTGTGAGTTTCCTGAGTGCTGGTAAGAGCAGAGCATGCTACTCATCGTGACCCCGGGTCATTTACAGTAGAGTTCAGGGCTACAGTGTTCTGTCGCATGGCTTATGGGAACAACAACCGAGAACACAGAGAGAACAGTAAAGTCACTCAAGGCTACACACAGACAGAAGTTTTAACATCGGTATATCCGTGTAAATTCCCCTCCCTCCACCACTGGTGCCAAATTGCCACAGCGATTGGATTGAGGCGTTCAGGTGCACGCCAACCTTCAGCACATAAACCAACAATGAAGCCCCGCCAGCTGCAATAACGAAAACAGTCGTTGGCTCACACTGAACACACAACTCGGTAGGAAAATATAGTATAAAACTTTTTGTCAACTCTTTGACTTGTACAAATAAAACAAAACACCAGAGAAGGAACAGAAAATAAAGAACACAAGTATAGGCATTGCAAAATTAAAACGTGTTGACAAAGTGTCTCGTGTGATCAATGTTCAGCAAGTGTTTTATTTTGACTCTTTTTTCATAATCATTTTATTAACAAAAATAGAAGCTTTGAGTTATCATTGAAAAGCCAGCAAGCCTTGGCCCTTCAGGACCGAACAAAAACTATGAGGGGTAGAGTCGACGGCTCTGGTTTTGGTTTTACGGGGCTGTACAGTAGAGGACTCTATACATAACATCCAACAGGATCGGCTACGTACATCCAAAGGCTTCTAGAGGCATTACATCAAATGCAAAACATACAAATATAAATCAAGACAGCGAGATGAAAGAAATGTACAGTTGGACCTCATCTGAAAAGCAAGAGTCGGCATTTTTGATGTAGCATTTTAAACATACAGGTTAGATTTTCGGCCATTCCCTAAGTTTCTTTTGGTTGATAATTTGAAGCCAACATTCACCTTTCGGCTGGTCTCCATGGCACAACAATAATAAAGTACAAAATCTCGGTAAAGAACGTTGTGATGCCTTTTGTGGCGACTCTTTTTAAATGTTCGCCAAATAATGCAGCCAAACCGGTCATCTGTTGACGCAATGAGGAAACCTGCAGGCACAGAAGTCAGGGCCGAACCGGTACCGTCACACTGCAGCCCCAGACGAGCAAAAGTGTGGGGAAAACAAAAATATTTTTGTTGGGGGGGAGAACGATAAAAGTAAAAAAAAAAAAAAAGTTAAAAAAAAACCAATGCAACAGGAGTAGAAACAAGGCACAACTCCATAACTAAATGTGCAAGCAGTTTTATATGCCGAGCAATAAAGGAGGGGGGACTGGAGAGAAAACTAAATGTGTGGGGGGGGGGGGGGACATTTACAGAGAAATTTCCGCAAGGGGGCGGGGCTTGAGACGCATCTGCAGACGGGCGACGTATCTGCTGTGCAAGCACGCCGAGGAGCCCCATCACAATCGGAGAATCGGTCCGACGGTCAGAACATGCAGCAGTTGAGACGGCACACTTGATCAACCAGAAGCTGCAGCCGTGTAGCAAGCAACGTTAGTTTTCCCCCCCCCAACAAGGAGGGGAATATATAACTGTTGGGCAAATCTATATCGGAGTAGCCGCGGACATATTAATCTGCCCTTGAGACGCGTCCCGAGCGCGCTGTCCTGTCCGGCTTGCGGCCTCGTCGATCACTCAGAAGCTAAAATGTGCAAACCACAAAAATAGAAAAAAAAAAAAATCAAAAAAAAAAAAATCCACCCGCACTATTCCAACGTGACCAATTCCAAAGTGAACATTAGTGTCTCTCTCCTTCATGTAGTCCAGTCCAGTTATGTGAAAGTGTGCGTGTGTGCATGCATGTATGTATGTGGGCGTATGTGTGTGTGTGTGTGTGTGTGTGTACAGCCGACTCGGCCGCTCACGAGCGCTTGAGCTGCGCCAGCCTCTGCAGCAGCTGCAGCTGCCTGGCCTTCAGCTGCTTCCTCTCCTGAGCCCTCTGCCTCTCGCCGGCGTGCAGCTGCTGCAGGTACTCCGTGGCGCGCGTCAGGATCGCCACCTTCGGCGTCTTGGGGCAGTCCGCCAGGCCCGGGATCTCGTCCCGCAGAGACAGGAACCGCGAGCGCAGGTCGTTACGCCGCTTGCGCTCCAGGAAGTTGTGCGCCTTGCGCTTGTCCGTGTCCTCGCAGTCCGAGGACTGGGGGCTGGAGGAGTGGCAGAAGGAGTGGGGCTTCGAGGGGGAAGAGCAGGACGGGGATGAGGAGGAAGAGGAGGAGGAGGAGGGGGGCGACGACGACGGGGAGGAGGAGGCAGGAGAGCAGGCGCCGAGGTCGGGCGACGCCGACCGCACTCCGGCGGACTTCCGGCCGTCATAGTTCAGAGGGGCGTGGCCTTGCCGGTGGGGCAGGTGGTAGTGAGAGTTCTGGTGCGACTGGGCCTCGTGCCGGACCCTCTTCCGGGGCGGCTCCGCCGGAGGCGGCAGCGTGTCCGGGGAGGGGGCGGCGTAGTTGTGCTGCTGCTGGTGGATGGAGATGTGGAAGCGCTTCATGCCGAGGTCCAGGGGGTCCGCCCGCACCGTGATGGTCACCGGTTTGCGAGCGTTGCCCAGTCGACGAGGTTTACGCTGCTGCTGCTGCTGCTGCTGCTTGTGCTCCACCGTCACCACGTCGATCTCTTCTTCGTCTTCATCCTTGTCATCTTCATCATCTGAAAGAGCGGGAGAGAAGCAGTCAAACCATGAGTTTCTTTTAGGGCTTCTCCCCCCTAGAAGGTGCCATGACGGCAGGTTGTCCGCTGAAGGCGGAGAGATGAGTCACAATAGAGAAGCCACCACCCAGGACAGCGGCTCGCTCGGGCCGCCTGCCTCTTAAACCAATTACATGCTTCTGTAACAGTGAACCCACGCAGCCTCATAAAACCACACACACACAGCGATAAGTCACAGATGAGCCGGGGCTCGGGAAGTCTTCAGGTGAGACGTTCATCAGAAAGAAGCACGATTAGACATCTTGCTGCCTTTTTTTACAAGAGCAGAAACAAGATATTAAATGAGAAAAGATCTCATCGACTTTGCCCCCCTTGGGAGACTTTAAATACTCTCGTAAACCGAAACACACGTTTAAAGTAATTGCACCTCTTTGGCTGAGAAAGTAATAATCTATATGAATAACGCAGTAAAGAGGGGATGAACAAAGAGATTTGGAGGGATGGGCTCCTTTCTATTATGTGACCAAAGCCATTATAAGACAGGCAGATGTAATCTCATATTACAAGGAATTGATTCCCCTCCAGTGGCCCTCTATCTATATATTAGACCTTAAAGCACTCGAGTATCTCCGGTGATTGGCCCTACTCCTCTGCTTTTGAGGGTGCATTATCCCCCGAAACGGTGTACAACACCGCCCCACGCACTCGCGTCAAAGAATTCTGCACGCCTAGCCGACCTCCTAAACGGCTAATCCCGCTCCATTCACAGCCCCGGGCTGGCTGGGACCAAACACCCACCCACTGACACAATTGGCGCTGCAGCCTGTTGAGCGGAGGAATGCAGCAACAAGTTTCCCTTTGTGACATTCCACACACACACACAACACACACACACACAGGGAGAGAGACGCACACACACATGCAGCATTTCGCATGGCCTTGGATCACATGGCAGCCCACATGCCACTCTCCATCATACGGGTATCAAATGGGGGGATTTCGAAAGCTCTGGAGTCTTTGGCTAGACGTGATAACTTAACGGGTTAATTATGGTAATCCTTTCATTTTACATAAACTTCCAATAAATAAAAAAAAGGAATGCTCCCACTGAACATGTGCCAAATGTGAGGCAGGAGAAGACATTGCCATCATGAGTCCAGGCTGGAGCAGCAGCTGGTCTGCTGGAGCCGGGCCAGCAGCAGACCTGTGGACGGGCGTGTCTGGAGCATGTGAACGCAATGCAGTCACGTCGCATGCCGATCCTCAGCGACAGAGCACGGCCAAGCCGTGTGAAGTACTACCGACATGGTGCATGACTCAAGAAACACCTCAATAGATGAGAAAGCCTCCATAAGAACATGTGGTGTTTGATCAACTCCCACAAAGCTCACATGCAAACTAGAAGTCAACAACGCGTCCACACAGCAACACGTTCCTGTGAATAAAAAGTACCACGATGCATATTCCGACTGACCTGATGAGTCGCTTTGAGACTCCGAGCCAGAGGACACTTGCTTCTTGCAGCCACCGGTTAACGGGAACGTGAGCACGGCTGCCGGGTCCACGCAGTCCGCCGCCAGCCCGCCGCCGCCAGCCGACGCCTCGGCGGCGGGGCCACCCTGCGCCCTCCCCGGGGACGGGACGGCCGCGGACGCTGCTTTGGCCGCCGCCGTCCCGGGACAGGGGGCGCAGCGCTCCCCGACTACTCTCTCCAGCTGCTGCCCGGCGGAGAAGCCGCTCCACATGCAGTCCTGGATGATGATGGAGCTCAGGTTCCCGAAGGAGTCGTTGGCCGCGGTCGGCTTGCAGGGCAGCTCCTGCTGTTGTTGCTGCTGCTGCTGCTCGTCCTCCTGCCCCAAGAACTGAGACACCCACTCAAGCTTGTCCCCGAGGGACGGGCACAACAGCCCGACCCGGCCCGGCCCCTCCACCGCCCGGATAGGGGACATGGGCGGGGTCGGCACCAGCTCGAATTTCTTCCATATGTCCTCGCTGGGCGCCGTGGACTTGAAGAAATCCTCGTCCGGGTCGTGGTGGTCGTCGTAGAAGTAATGCTGGTAGTGGTCCAGGTGTTCCATGTCCCAGTTTTCATAGCGAGGCGCGGCGTTGCTAATGCCCGGCATGGGGGCTGCAGGCAGGAGAGGGGGGGGGGGGGTCACTCCCTGTCTGCAGAGAGAGAGAGAGAGAGAGAGAGAGAGAGAGAGAGAGAGAGAGAGAGAGAGAGATTGTCAAGAATTGAGCCCAAATAGTCACATTTCTGCCCGTAGACGCGTTGCACTCTGGGGGGACCGTGGCCATGCATACCGGGTCAATAAACGGGGTTCGTTGCAGCTGAATATTGTCCCGCCCTAAAGAGAAACAGTTAAACGAAAAGTACCTGGAGACAATCAAAACCCAGGTGTGCCAACAAAGTCATTTTAAGGTCACAGTGAACCGGTAACCTTTTTTTGTGATAACAATTTAAAATATACTATAACATCGCAAAGTGCAGCTACTCTAGTGTTGCTGCTGAGAAGTTTAAAGTTTCGCAACAGTGTTTTATTACATAACGCTTTAGTAGCAGAGAGAGAGAGAGAGAGAGAGAGAGAGAGAGAGAGAGAGATTCTATTTTCTGCTGACTGCTCAGCAGCAGAGAAGAGAGTGATTGAATTAAGATAGAAATAGATTAATTGGATGGCCAGGTACCCGTCCGGCCTGCCAGCGACTACGCAGCAGTCGTATGCAAAGTGGTTCACTTAGCCCCTCCTCGGGTCAACTCCCTCCTCACAGACGATTCAGCTGCGACCGATCAGTGTAATTAACGGGCGCGCGCGCTGGAAAGAGCTGCGAAACACCACCCCAAAAAAAAAAGAACTTCACCCAGGCTTCAACTAACCTCCACGTGTTGGTCAAAAAATATCCTTAAAGAGAGTTTTTTTTTTTTACCTGGTGTTGAGAGTGAAAAACCCGACCGAGTCCACATTAGATCCGCCGTGCGCAATATCAGTGTCCAACAAAAAAAAGAAAAGGCAGCCGGCTCACAATGAGTCCTTTACTGCCTCGGAACGGGAGCGTGTTCCGCTCGGGGAGTCTTCTTCCGGTTGTAAACAGTTAATGGGGTGGGGTAGGGAGGGAGGGAGAGAGAGAGAAGGGGGTAAACGAGTCCGCGTTGGTCGCAGTCCCGCCGCGCAGAGGGGCTGGATGGCTCCGGCTGCGGTCACTTTCTTTGCCGACTACACTGCACTAAATGGTCCGGGGGAAGGAGAGTTGGCTGTTGTGCATAAAAGGCGGGTCGTAGTAGGAGAGCCACGCCTTCCATTTAAAGGGACAGCACACACACAAGCGCAGACTGACACGCGCACACACACGCACACACGCACACACACACATAGAGAGAGAAACACACACACACAGAAACACACGCAAACCTGCTGCTCTGCAGAGGATTTTATGACACTGTTTTATTAAGATAACACTGGATTGTGTGCAATTATTTACCCATGCAAAGATAATAAAATGTGTGTTGAAATGCATTGAAATAAACACACGCACGCACACACACACACACACACACACACACACCTGTGTTTAATCAGCACGCGTTAAAAAAGAAAGGAGGGAATCTTCTGCAGCAGGGAGAGATAGGTCTGCGTGCGCGCGCGCGCGCGTGTGTGTGTTTGTGTGTGTGTGCATCTGTGCGGTCCCAGTGATTTCATGCAGACATATGGCTGCGGTATCTGGTGTCGCCCATGCATCTCGCAGTCTCTGTAATCAATATCAAGCTTATGATGTTGACCCCCCCCCCTCTCTCTCGTTATGGAAGATGGAAGAAGCTCTCGGTCTGCCGCGACATGTGTGTGTCACCTGAAACAGCTGCAAACCCACGCACGCACACACACACACACACACACACACACACACACACACACACACACACGCTGCTGACTCTTGTTTTTAATGCCACATGAAACCCTCTTAGTATTGTCCTTTTTTTAAAACTACATGCCACACTAAACTATGCCACACTCGCTCTGGAGGATGGTGACTGAGTAACATCCTTCCTATACAACTGCTCCACTCAGAAGACCCCCCCCCCTCCCATGCCCCTCCCCCGCCCTCGAGCCCCCCTGCGGAGAAGGAGACAGCGTGAAGTCCGTGTCTGTCATCAAAACTCAGACGCCTCTTCCTCTTCCCCCCTCTTTCCTTAATTCAAACCCATCTTCATGTCACTCATCCTCTATTCTCCTCTCCTCAGTTTGTTCCTACTTCTTTGCCCCCCCCTTCTCCCCCATCCCCCTTTGCGCTTTTATCCTCAGTGACCCCTAATCAAAAAGATCTTGACCCGACATGAAACAGGAAGACCTCAGAGAGCTCGTCTCCCAGGAGAGATCCCACAAAGACTCAGAACTCTATTTTTCCCATCTGTACCCCTCTCTCTCTCTCTCTCTCTCTCTCTCAGCTCTTTCTGCTCCTTCTTTTTTTTTATTATCTTGTGCCTTATTACTTTGAAATGCCTGATCTGCCTCCCCGCTTTGAATTAATCATCAAAAGTGAGCGGGTGCAAAGACCGGCCCCTTCAAACGAAGAGGAAGGAAACCTCTTTTAGGATAACGTCGATCGACTGAGTTCAACCTTCATAAGGAGACCCCCCCCCACACACACACACACACACCTCACTTACTTTAAATAATTTATATGTGCATAAAATGCATGTAAATGTCAATATATGATGCATATCCTCACATGGACGTATGTGTGTCTTATTTACATGTAATTCCTCCATGGATTAGTGATCATTGTTTGCATGACAATAGGAGGGGTAACTTGTCTCCCACTCTCTTTTAATGACTTCCATTTTTTCAAAAAGCCACCATACATGGTACAGACACGCCAGAGACAGCCTCGCAGGATCGGTGACACGTTGTCAAGAGGTACACATGAAGTGGTAAATGTTCCTAGAATAGAGGGGCGATGTGATGGTGTTGATGCGTGTGTGTGTGTGTGTGAGTGTGTGTGTGTGTGTGTGTGTGTGTTCATAAATAACATGGAAGTGCTCGTGCGCTCATGTTAACGGGGAACCAGCGACATGCATGTGCAATTTTTTTGGGTAAATCTGCTCGTTCACTTTCCCCCGCTGAGATTTTTGGAAGATTCTCTCACGGACGTGTGGTAGATATAAAGCTACGCTTAGCTTAGCTATGCTAACTGTAGCTTAGCTTAGCACAAAGACGGAAAACAGGAATAACAGACGTGCTCAATGAAGACAAATCTCATTTGAAGTTGAAGGTTTTTGCAGGACGGAAAAAGAAAAGAGAAAAGAAAATCAAAAGGCAAATCAAATCAAGACCAAGAGGATTTATAAGACACTTTTTTTTTTTTGCCGCTGGACATTGTTTTAATATTTGATTTTTAAGTCTTTAACTTTTTGATCCGGACACCATTCCCAGCGAGAAAGCTTCGCAAAGGAAGTCGAGCATGTCCTCCAACAGACGTGATGAAGATGAACCTTCACTTCATGACGGTTTTTTACACATATTTTCATTCCAGGGAGAATTCAAGGTCCAGCAGTTCATCAGGGAAAAGTTATTCCAACGCACAACAACAGTTGTTTCTTTCTTTCCACACTTTCCCGGCTGATTTAATTTAAATTAGAGAACATATAGATTTGTGTTTCCCTCATCGTTATACATTATTAAATGAAAAGAAGCCGTAATGAGCCCTGAGGGGCAAAGTGCAGTTCTGCATGAACGACTTTACCATAATATGGAGGACGATAAGAAATAAATCTCAGTTATTATTCAAAGTGAGGGGAAAGTATAGTGCAGGGCCTGCACCTGTGTGTGTGTGTGTGTGTGAGTGTGTGTGTGTGTGTGTGTTTTAAACATATTCACACTGATTTACAGCAGATGTCCCAGTAAATATACATAAACATGTGTAGAGGCTTTGATTACTGTCACCTTAGTAAATACATCATTTAAAAACCTCTTCCTCTAGGAACCTTCATATTTTGATATTTACTGAAGAGGCTCAATCTGTGTGAGGAGATGATTTATTGCACTGCAGGAAGGAAGGAGCGAGGATTGATGGGATGGATCGAACCTTCCCCCCTCCCCCTCTTCCCGGGTCGCCCTCCACGTCACTCCTGCTCCGCCCGCCTCTGACCTTCCAGACTGATCAATGACCACCTGCAGTCTGGCCCCGCCCCCTCCGCCCGTCTGCGAGCCGCCACAGGTTCAATTCATGTAATCTGGGAGATTGGAGAGGAAAAGTGACAGCTGCGACCCTCTGGATGGTGTTGACCTGCTGCTGACACACACACACACACACACACACACACACAGTAAGGGAGAGGATTGTCTTACAGTCCAGATGCTCATTACGTGGAGCTATTGCACACACACACACACACACACACACACACACAGACTCTGTCTCTTGGTCTAACCCTCCACCTCCTCCCGTGCATGTGGTGACGGGTTCTCTCTCTCTCCGACAGGAACCGTTCCCGTAACCATGGTTCCCGTAAAAGCATCTTTCCGAGAAGGACACCTAAACCTCTGGAGGAATGGAAAAACATTCCTCAACTTCTGCCAGAATTTCACATGAAATCAAAGGAAATTCATGCAGGTTCACCAGAACTCCATCAGCGGAGCGTCCAGAGGGGCCTCCAGAGGGGACTCCAGTAAGGTCTTCAGTAGAGCCTCCAGAGGGGCCAACAGTAGGGCCTCTAGAGGGGTCTCCAGTAGAGCCTCCAGTAGAGCCTCCACTAGAGCCTCCACTAGAGCCTCCAGTAGGGCCTCCAGTAGGGTCTCCAGTGGGGCCTCCAGAGGGGTCTCCAGTGGGGCCTCCAGTAGAGCCTCTAGCAGGGCCTCCAGCAGATGGTCCCAGATCTGGCTGCAGATCTGGATCGTTGGGAAGAGAGCAGGGTCTGATCCTCCAGCCAGGAGCCCCCCCTCATTGGGGACCGCCACCATGCTGCCGCTGATCCAGACCACATCGCTGGGCCCGCTGGAGGGAAGGGGGGCCGCCGGGGGGGAACCAGGACTGCTGAAGTGAAACAAGTGTATTTTTAAAGGGACTCTGGGGCCCCGTTGGTCCTCGGGGACATAATCACCACTAAAATAGAAGTTCCTTCAGGAGCTTCTACCTTCCGACGCCGTGGAGATCTCTCGGGGGTTTTCCTCACGTGGGGTGTCATCTGGACGCCACCTCCCGGTGGTCGGCCCGCCCCCGTCTGCAGCTCTGTGTCATGTTTCCACCTCAAAAACAACACCCGGGGGTAATACATTATAAATGTATTTAGAACATAACACAACACGGATAATGATTATCAGTTATTAAAGGAAAAGCATCAAAGGAAAGAAATCCACTCGCCCATCTCGGAGAGACTCCTGAAGCTGAAGAGAGAGAGAGAGAAGATTCCTCGTAGCCTTTCAGATGTGAAGAACACCCTGTGCCTGTTATGTTTAGACAGGTAAATCAACTCTCTACCTGTGTGTGTGTGTGTGTGTGTGTATCCAAATTAAACACACACCAACAGCAGTGATTGACAAGCTGATGTTACTCAGTTGCTTCTCTTCTTTCTTCAGTGACTTTTATTGCATTTTGGGTAGAAATCAATTTGGGAGGAACAGGCTGTCAGCACAGACTGTATACCCTGGGGAGAGAGAGAGGGGGAGAGAGAGAAGGAGAGAGAGAGAGGGGGAGAGGGATGGAGAGAAGGAGAGAGAGAGGGAGGGAGAGAGGGAGCGAGAGAGAGAGGGAGAGAGAGAGGGAAAGAGAGAGAGATAGAGGTAAAGAGAATGGGAGTGTGAAAAAGAGGGGGATAAGTGTGTGTGTGTGTGTGCATGTGTGTGTGTGTGTGTCAAAAAGCGAGGGAATAACAAGTGTGGAGAAGGAGAGAAGAGGAGGGGGAAAAGGAGGAGAAAGATGCTGTGCCAAGTAATGAATAAGAGGACGGGGGAGGGGAGGGGTGTGAAGAATGTTGAGGCAACCGAGGAAGGGAGGGATAGGTATTGCGTAGGGAGGGATGGGGAGAGAGGAGAGAGAGAGAGAGAGAGAGACAGAAGGGGGTGAGACAAAAGAAACAGCATGATGGAGATATGGAGGGAGGTGAAGAGAGATAGCAGCTCACAGGAACAGACTTGGAGAAAACGGTACAATTACATAACTGATATTTGGCAGGGCGGTGTTATTGAGCCTTCTTAAATCACTGCACACACATACACACACACACACACACATTGGCAGATACACACACACAGTCCGATAATCCCACATTCATGCAGACAAAACCATTGTAAATAAATAGAAGCAAATAGTCCGGGAAGATTTATTTTAATGAACCCGCCTGCAGTTCAGGTTACATAACGTGAAGATAAGTAGTCTGGGAAGTCATCAGTGTGTGTGTGTGTGAGTGTGTGTGTGTGTGTGTGTGTGTGTGCTCTTCTGCTCCATCAGGCAGCACAGCTGTCTCTAAGTGGACCAGGTATACAGCTTATCGGTCAATTCTCTGGCTACGTTTTTTACTCATTATCTCATTAAAAAAATAAAAATGTTGTGTTCAAGTTCTTTTTAGATCGTCGGGACTTGGGGACTGTCCCCCGTCTGTTTCTACCGGCGGCCTAATTATACGGTGAAAAAGAAAAAAGCACATCTCCAGCTGCGTGAACTGGTACTTTGACCAACTGGCAGCAGTAAAGCGGGCCGTGAACACAACACTGACACGTCGTCCTCTCGTAAAGCCTCCGCGGGCCGACGGATGGATTGATTGTTTGAGTGTCCTGGACCACGCGGGGCCATGAGAGGACGCAGGGACTCTTTCCTGCCATTAAAACTTGAAACGACTCGCCGAGTCTTGCAAATATTTAGGAATTTCTCTCGACGACAGACTTTTAAAAAGACGCGGGTTCAACATTAGACCCCGAGAATAAAATAAAATAATCAAACCGGGCTCCTCGTGTGAAATGAAAGGACGTCGGTCTGCTTAAAGATCTCCCTCTTGTTATTCATTCGTGAAGCTCGTAAAGTTCCTCACATCGCAACCAGTAACCGAGCGTGGCCTCAGGTGACCCCTCGCACGCCCTCGGCCCGGCATTCCTCCTTGAGACATCAGGCGAGAAACAACAGGCCGAAACATTTGCTCTTCGCGCTCCGGTCAACGAGCTTCGAGTGGAAAGAAAGTTCAACATTCACTTCAGTTTTAGTTTTAGCACTTTTCTCTGTTTACGTCTGTAGATTTCTCCTGAATTCACCAAAAGTTAGCGTTAGATATAATGCCTCATGTGCTCCTAACATTTAGGAAAATTGTTGTTTAATGTCTTCAACTGGGGAAGTTTCATGGTAATGTATTTTCTTTTTTTCATTCTTTGAAATTACTCAGATTCTTATAACTAGACGTAGGAACCCGACCTCAGAGTTTTTTTTTAAGTCTCTCTAGCGCCCCCTCAAAATTTGACCGGCGACGCCCCTCACCGAGGATGTTTGATTGACTTGAAATGTGTCACACGTGTCCACTTGGACCTGCTCTACAAAAAAGGTTCTCAGAGCCCTAAGCTCCGCCTACTTACATTTTCGGCCATTTTGAATTGAGTGAAAAACACAAAATTGGCGAGTTCTCCGACACCCTGAGTCCGATTCATACCAAACTGGTTCTTTAGATCTTAATAAAGCTCTAGCACCTTCGATGTATTGTCTTTTCTATATATATATATATATATATATATATGTATATATCTCATTGAGTTAAGCATCTATGACATTTTAGGGGCGTGTCTTGGTTTTCAATGCTCATTATTTTATTTTAAGTTTTTTACAAGTTACACCAAATAACAAAAAACAACAACGAATAAAAACTAATTACAGAACAGCATAACAACCAACTACACGAACAATCATGGACCAACAAATATAAATATCATGTCGATATCTGTTAGTTTTCCCTTTTGTTAGTTACCTTTATTCACCTGTTATTATTTAAAGGCTGTTTTCAGGTTTCATCCCTCTCTATATTCTGAAGGTGTTATTCAAATATACTTAACAGCAGAAAAAACATCTTAGTGTACGAAAACAACTGGGAAGTTTTCTTAGTGCTGTTTATAAGTTACAAATGTATTTTTTTAAGATTCTTGTCACTGTTTTTAATTCCTTCTGTTCGGGTAGCTGTGTTGTTTTTTCTGTTTTGCTGATCATGTTCTTGTGAATCTTCTCAGATCTTTTTTAATCTCGATGATTGAATAAGAATTAATGGAGAAGAAACGTGAACAAATGTCCATATCCCGCAGACATAGCGTTATTTCAATCCAGGAACCCCTCGGTAACGTGATTGATACGAGTAATATTTACCCACCACATCCATCATGATGCTCACACAGCAGCTCTGTGTCCCCGTGCAGCTCCTGATACGGTACCTGAATGCAGCACCCACTGGTGTTCCCTCTGCAGTGAGACATCTAGCAGTGAGACATCTAGGGGTGAGACATCTAGCAGTGAGACATCTAGTGGTGAGACATCTAGCAGTGAGATATCTAGTGGTGAGACATCTAGCATTGAGATATCTAGTGGTGAGACATCTAGCATTGAGACATCTAGCAGTGAGACATCTAGTGGTGAGACATCTAGCATTGAGACATCTAGCAGTAAGACATCTAGCAGTGAGACATCTAGTGATGAGACATCTAGCATTGAGACATCTAGAGACATCTAGCAGTAAGACATCTAGCAGTGAGACATCTAGTGGTGAGACATCTAGCATTGAGACATCTAGCAGTAAGACATCTAGCAGTGAGACATCTAGTGATGAGACATCTAGCATTGAGACATCTAGAGACATCTAACAGTAAGACATCTAGTGGTGAGACATCTAGCATTGAGACATCTAGAGACATCTAGCAGTAAGACATCTAGCAGTGAGACATCTAGCATTGAGACATCTAGAGACATCTAGCAGTAAGACATCTAGCAGTGAGACATCTAGTGGTGAGACATCTAGCAGTGAGACATCTAGAGACATCTAGCAGTAAGACATCTAGCAGTGAGACATCTAGTGGTGAGACATCTAGCAGTGAGACATCTAGCATTGAGACATCTTGAGACATCTATCAGTAAGACATCTAGCAGT